>VZRX01017109.1:31836-43915 GCA_013398075.1 Notiomystis cincta | reverse complement strand
AAAAAAAAAGAAAAAGTGTTCACTTCTATTGAAAACAATCCCCTGTAATGGTAGCCTATAAAATTAATTGATTTTTGGACTACCATAAAGAGTGGAAGGGACATCAAGAAGGCTGAGGTACTCGTCAACCTTTCTGTAATTGCCTTCACCACCACATCCTCCATCCACACTGCCTCAGTCACAGAAGGCAAGGCAATGAAGGAGAGGAAAAAGGACTCCTGCTGTAGAAGACAATCAGATTCCAGGCCATCTAAGGAATCTGAAGGTGCACAAGNGGATTTAATTATTAATATTATTTCTAAATATATAAATTATAAAAATAGCTGAAGAAAACCCAATACATTAACATAATGAGGGAAAAAAAAAAAGAAAAAGTGTTCACTTCTATTGAAAACAATCCCCTGTAATGGTAGCCTATAAAATTAATTGATTTTTGGACTACCATAAAGAGTGGAAGGGACATCAAGAAGGCTGAGGTACTCGTCAACCTTTCTGTAATTGCCTTCACCACCACATCCTCCATCCACACTGCCTCAGTCACAGAAGGCAAGGCAATGAAGGAGAGGAAAAAGGACTCCTGCTGTAGAAGACAATCAGATTCCAGGCCATCTAAGGAATCTGAAGGTGCACAAGTCCATGGCACCTAATGAGATGCATCCATGAGTCCTGAGGGAACGGATGTAGAAAGTGGCTATACCACAATCATTTGTTAGCAATCATGGCAGTTCACTGAAGTTGCCACTGATTGGAAAAGGGGCAGCACATCAGTCTTTTGGAGTGAGTCCAGAGGAAGGATGTGAAGATGATCAGAGGGCTGGAGCACCTCTCCTATGAGGACAAGCTGAGGTTGGGTTATTCAGCCTGGAGGAAGGAGTCTGTGGGGAGACCTTATAGCACATTCCAGTGCCTAAAGGGCATTGCCTTCTGATGTTCACAGCCAAGTTGGATTTGGTTCTCAGCAACCTGATTTAGTGGTGGTAGCCTTGCCTATGGCAGGAGAGTTGGAAGAGGTGGTCTTTAAGGTCCTTTTCAACCCAAACCATTCTATGCTTCCATACAAGATGCAAGGTACATTTCTTTCTCATTCAAAAGGAAACTGATTAATATAACTTTTTAAGGTCAAAAATCGTGTCAACAATACTTTTTCATGAACATTTTGTGCAGGAAATATGAATTTGGGGGTTTTTGTTATCTACAAAATAGCTTTGAAAATTACCACCTTTTCTAGGACTGCAATGATGAAGCCCTATGGAGTTCATCATAGTCACAGAAACAATTTGAAAACTATTTCATGATGTGAAGGTAAAGGAACATTGTTTTTTACTGTTTGGTCTCAGAGTTTATACTAAATGGTCAAACACATGAGAATATTTGATAGTAATTTTTTTATAAAATAAGCACTTGTTGAAAAATTGTTTTCTTTTGATTAAAATCAGCAAGATAGTAAGAAAAATGGAACATGGTGATAAAGGAATTTCACTAATGTTTGTACATCTGTATCTGCGGAAAAAATATATCAAAAGTTGGGAAGATAAAAGATAGTGGTTCTTTGAGTAATTTTCTGTGCCAGAAATGTTCTATTTTCCCTCTGTCACCATTGTTGACATTTGCTTTTGAATAAAAATGTTCTTTCTCTTTCCACTTTATTCTTTATTCTTCAGCAAAATCAAAACACTATGTTTATGACATAGTAGTCTACTGCTTGGAAATAAGTGGACTGTCAAAATGTCAACAGGATGAACTCATAGCAGGATCACAGAAAAGATCATGTGTGAGGAAGAACAAACCCCTGATAATTAACAGAGAGGGTAGAGAAAGTATTAAAACTTTTGAGAAGTTAATGGCCCTAATTTCAAGGAATGTAAATGTAAAGCATTTCCCACAGCATGAAGGCAAGTCTGCTTTGAAAAACATTTCTGATGCTCCACACAGCAAGACACTTGGAGTTCATCCAGAAGCAGAATCACTGCTCTGGGCTGTTGTACTGCTGCTTTTGCTTTTGTTCATTGGCACTTGACACTTGCCGCTCTGAGTCTTTAGTCTACATTGCCAGAAGAAATGCTTTCCAACTGCTCTGTGACTGAATATGCTCTGGAGGACTGGAAGTTGCTTATGAAGTTAAGTATAGCCATAGGGCTGAATCAAACTTTGGATTTGAGAAATCAAGATATCTTGATAGACTTGGGGCAGAGTGGCTGGAAAGATGCCCAGCAGAAAAGGACCTGGGAATGCTGGTCAACCACTGGCTGAACATGAGCCAGCACATGCTCAGGTGGCCAAGAAGGCCAGTGCCTGGCTTCTGAGAAGTGGCTGAAGGAGCTGGCGTTATGCAGCCTGGAGAAAAGGAAGCTGAGGTGAGACCTTCCTACTCTCTGCAACTGACTGAAAGGAGGTCGTAGTCAGGCAAGGGTCGCTCTCTCTTCCCAAGTAACAAGGGATAGGACAAGAGGAAATGGCCTGTGGGGAGGATTAGATTGGATATTAGGAAAAAAATTTCTTCCTTGAAAGGATTGTCAGGCATTGGAACAGTCAGCCCAGGGAAGTGGTAGAGTCACAACCCCTGGGGATATTTAAAACGCAGGTAGATGTGGTTTAATGGTGGACTTGGCCAGGCTACATTTGCAGCTGGACTTGATCACACATGTCTTTTTCAACGTAAATGATTCTATCATTTCATGAATTGATAAGATATATTGTATATATAAAAACATAAAATGTGTAATATGTTACATATTACAGAATATATTAAAACATTCCTTTTCATGCCTCTTCATAAGCCATCAAGCACAGGCCTTTTCCCTAAACTGTTTGCACCCTTGCTATGCATGTGATATTAACACAACCTGTAGGAGCTAAAGAAGCACAAAGATGTGCAGTGAGAGTGCACAGCTTATTTGCTTTATCAGTCTGATCTGGAAAATTGAAAATGCTAAATATTACAGAGGGAGGTTTTTTCCTGGCAATAGAAGTAGAGTATTTTCATCTTATCTGTTCACTTGATGAACTTAAAATTTTTCAGAAACTTTTCTTTTCATCTTCCTTAAATTTCATCTAAGATTAACTCTCAGTCTAGCAAATATCCATGTATAAATCTGATTTCATACATGAGAAAAATGATTACATGTTCAGATATTTTTGCAGATTCAAAATTCACTCATTGAACAAGCCAACAAGAAATGAAAATCAATACTGCATGAACAAAGAAAAAAGGACAACTAGAAGGATGCTGAAAACAGGTGTCATAAAATAAAAAGGAGGGCCTAACAGTGTTTTTTCTGTTTTCCTTGTACACAAATCTCATCTTCTTATGTGTTTGTATTAAGCAAATTTTAGTAAGCTTAGGTGGGAAAAGTAGCTTACACAAATAATTTCTGAACTGGATACTTTGCTGATGTTTTCAAAAATTCTCCCTCAAAATTTTTAACAGGAATATAGGGAAACTCGGGCTATATCTAAGAATCAGGGAATTTAAAATTATGCACTGCTTTGTGTTTTTTGTTTTTATTTCTTATTTTTCTTAGTTATTATCAAGTACAGAGGCTGCCTAGAAGTGGCTTCTGTTTCTGTGAGTTAGACACATCCTCTCCAATTACAGGCAGTTTCTGTGATTGCACAGCTTGTGAAGATGAATGAACTCCCAGGAGCTGTGTAGCTGCACAGCCAGGTTTGACCCAGAAATCACCTTCTTTTCAAGTGTTTTATAAAAATCTAAGGAATATACTTTAACACTTGGGCACACTGAGATTAAGAATGCTGCAAAAATACAGAGGATTATTATACTGATTAGTTTTGTAAACTAGCAAAATACCTTAATTTGAAAGTTTTAAAAGAGAGATTTTAAATTTTATCAAGAGGTGAAAATTAAAGGTTGTTTGTATTCAGGGAAAATCACTTTAAAACAAAGAGATGTGTGACTAGGCAGCCATTAGTTGTGATCTCTGCTTTTGGTAAATACTGACTAGAATGCAATGAGGAGGTTTTATCCAAAGGAACTGCACGGTGGTTACTAGTCACACAATTAAAGCAATTGTCTGAATTTTTTCTGTATTAGTAAAGCCCTAAAAATCATAAAACAGCAGGGATCAGAGAGACATATAGCTTAGGCTTCTCTTACTGCTGCTTCCAATAAAAAAATATGTTCATTGTTAGGATAAGCTGACTTGTGCTTTTAAGATTTTCATTGTTAATGACTCCATAGTTAAGGGTCAAAATATGCATGAATTTTAAAAGAACTCAACTGAAAACTCATGTACATTTTGTGCAAATGATAGTGATCCTGCTACTACTCCACTACTTTGTTGTCTTTTATACAGTGATATGGGACTACATGAAATGGGCACATGTTTGGCAGTAATAATTAGTGATTTTAATTCTGTGTAAATTATTGTATGTGGTTCACAATGACAAAAAAAATATGTGGCAGCTGCTACCATTGCATGTTCATGGAAAAAATCTGCCCTCTAACTCCAAATAGCAATTGACAAACAAAGACAAGGTTTCAGCAATGCAGTAGTTCAGACATTCACCAGAAAGTATAAATACTTCATATGGGTTATGTTAAGAAAATCACCTGTGTGGTATAGTGAGGAGAAACTGGTCTCATCTAACACAGAAAAGCTGTTTTTAGTGTGTCACCATCCCTTCCTCTCACATTCATTATATGGATAGCTTAGGAATTAGCACACAAAGCTGTAAGGGTAGCATTTATAAGGCCAGGATCAAATCTCTCTGAGGATCTCAGTGAGCAATGAATTCTAAGTGATGTGTGGTTTTCATAGTAGGCTTTGTACATGGAAGGATAACAACATCAGAGGATTTCCTGCTTTTCTTCTCCATTTGCCTGTATGCTAGATTTACTTCTATGTCAGTCCACAGAGCACAAGTGGAAAAATAGAAAGTTACTTAACCTAGAGAGTCATCCTTCCTATGTGACTGGAAACCTGAAAAATACCATCTTAAAAAGGTACACAGAGTTCCAGCCTTATCTGAATACACCCTTCTTCCTTTGCAATACGTTAAACACATTATTTAGAACTTGTGTTTTCAATGACCATGGTGGATTACAAAACAGTTTATTCATATGCAACTATGACATGAAGCACTGGGAAGAATGAAAAATACTAAAAGCATTTCATGTCTCTTAATGGATATGACCATGAATATGGAGATGAGAAACAAAAAATTAAAACTTTATTTATTTTTCTAACGAGGCATTCTCTTTAAAATTGAGCTGGCATGCAGTAAAGCAATCTATTCCTCTTGTGGCAGTCTTGCTTCTTTAAATTATGTGGTTTGCAAAAAGGGCTGTGTTCTATCTGTACAACACATATCTTGATCAGAGGTAGAATAGGATTTTTTTGTTATAACCTTCTTTATTCTTTTTGTGTCTTTCACCAAGCTAAATTTGCTTTCAAAGTGTTTTTTTAAAGAAAGTGTTAAGACCTCAAGTGGTTTCATGAACACTGGTCTTCCATTGTCCTTTCTCTTCTCTGTAGCAATTGTACATATAGCATTAGAAACCAGCAGAATTTGGCACATGTCCTTTCTTTTATTTTCAGGTTGATTAAAACAGATTTCAAGATTACAGTTAGTTGCACACATGAATACACTCAAAACATATTCACATTCACTTCTTTTTCCATTGGCCTTTTTCCACACAAAAAGAACCCTACATACAAAGGAAAGTAGCTATAAGAGAATATCAGAGAGCAATGTTAAGAGCTTATTTTAGATGTTGTTCATGTAGCTATTGTGATAAAATCTGCTTCCAGATTAAATGAACAAAGATATTTCCTGATAGACAAATAACCAACCACCTAAAGTCTCAGGCAAGGTTAGTAATTCCTGAACACCATTATGTGGAACAGGATGCTACAGGCTACTTTACATAAATTTAGAATGATAAAAATGGTTCCTTGGAACAGTCAATGAATTTCTGTCATGTAATATCTGGCAAAAGAGTAGAGAAAACTAGGAAATAGTTATGAATTTATTTTAGTGTGTTTGAGGTGCAATTATAGGAGTCTGAAGCCAACTTAGTACCTAGGTTTCTGAAGCAAATATGACCCAGCTGAGCATACAACTCTTCCCAGTTATGGGAGACCTGAACCTAGAAAATTGGAGTCTGCTCTATCATAGGAAGACTCTTCCACAGACTATTTCTGAAGAGTGTTGATTACAGCAGTAGCAAACCTACTGGCAGGAGTGTCAGCATGACCTTGCTGCATCTCTCCCTTGGGTTTATATAAAATTTTAGTTCCCCAGCATCTTGGAAAATACAAAAAAAATAGTTTCTGTTCCAGCATCCTTCACAACCAGAAATAAATGGTGAGGATGTGGATCCAGCCTAGTGTGGTTCTGAGGAATAGATGTGATTGTTAATGTTCATATTACTATTTATTGCTGCAAACTGTGTTTTGCCATGTTAATAAAATACAGGACTTTGATGTGTTTTTTGCTATTTTCACCTTAGTCACAGTGAAAGCCATAAGCTTACCTGAAACAGAATGACAGATTGGTTCAAGTTGAAACAGACTTCTGGAAGTCATCTGGTCCAAAGTGCCTGCTCCAGCAGGGCTACGTACAGCAGGCTGCCCAGGACCATGTCCAGATGGCTCCTAAATATCTCTAACAAAGGATATCCCACAGCACCCCATGGCCACTTCTGCCAGTGCTCAGTCACCCTCACAGAAAAAAAAGTGTTTCCTGATGCTCTGATGCCCTGTGTTTCAGTTTGTTCACCTTGCTTGTTGTCCTGTCTCTGGACACCACTGAAAAGAGCCTCACTCTCTTTTCGTTTTCCCTTCAGATATTTGTATACTGTGATGAGTTATCCCTTTGAGGCTTCTTTTCTCCAGGTTAAATGTCCTCAGCCTTTTCTTCTATGATAGATGTTCCAACCTCTTCACCATTTTTGTCAGTCTTTGTGGACCTTCATGGCTGGACTCTTTTCAGTATGTCCTCATCTCTCTGTTCTGAGGAGCCCAGAACTGGGCATGGTTCTCCGAGTCTCACTAATGCTCAGTGAAGGGAAAGGATCACCCCCTTATCCTGCTGACAACACTTCTCCTAATGGATTCCAGGACAGTTTTAGGCTTCTTTGCTACAAGCACAGATTGCTGGTTCACAGTTCACTTGGGGCGCAACAGGAGCTCAGGACATTTTCTGCAAAGTTGATTGTTCAGGTCCACACCTGGCATGCACTGGTGAATGGGGGTGGAAGTTCTGCCCCAGGAACACGACTTTGCATCTCCCTTGGATAGCCCTACTATGCTGTCCCTCTGAAGGTGTCAATGGTCACACCACTCAAACAGAAATCCATTTTTTAAACGATATTTTGAACAGATGATTGAACTGGAACAGCATTGATATTTTAGCAGCAGCAAGAATTGGAGTTTTAAGTTGTCTGAAGAGTGCACTAGGAATTGAGAACTGTTATATATTTTTGTAGTGACATTTATTTCCTCAATGGCTTTGCTATCTCTCTGCTTAATTGTACTCAGTGGTATAAGAAAGTATTTATTGGTCTAAATTATGATTTCTATTTATAAAATGAGGGAGACTTTCAGGAAGAAAATTGTTTTGAAGAGTTGTTGTAGAAATTACTCTGGTTAATGCACTAAACTGGGACATAATCAATCTGGCTTTAGTTCCATTCTCTACCATGCACTTCCTCATGTGTAGTGGACAGGAATTACTAATTATTCCTTACTTTCTCCAGCATAAAGATGATAAAAAATATATTTCTTACGTTATTGCTGCCTTGTTCAATAAATAAGACTCCAGAATGGGGTACTTTACCCCTTTAAGGTACCCTATGCTTGTTTAGATTCTCCAGCTGTTCACACTTGCATCTTTTACTCATTAGACTGAAACTATTTTGCTGCATTTTCCTTCTTGAAACCAATCAACATCGTATAGGGATGCTTAAGCTTGTATTCCTCCACCAAAAATGCCTTCTATGCAGTTAAAGGCTGCAGTGATTCCTTAAATCCATTGAAAATTCCTCCCACAAAGGATAAGCTGTATAACTTCACGTCCTGATTCTGCCAGTAACTCATTGTACGACTGTCTGGCTCTGAAATTAAAAATTATTCACATATACTTTCTGATAAAAATAGCTCAAATGGCAACTATAGTATTCAACATCATTAATTCAATTTTATAATTATTTGACAGACCACATCTTCCTGTAGCATCTATTACCCTACAAGGAATTTATAATATAGATTAGGAAAATTTAAAAATATATTTATGAATAAAGTACAAAAACTTTTGATGCTCATAGAAGCCCAGCATGTACTCATTTAAATGAAAATCCTAATGCTTTATTAAGGGAACACGGGTTTGCATTTCTTCTACAAATGCATACAACATTCAATCAGTAATCTATTAATTGTTCCTGTATTAATTATATTCCTATTGCATTAGCAAACCTCTTTGTACACAGTCAGTCTGAATATAATAAATATTTCTAAAGAGCACTGCAGGTATTTTATAATCTCAAACATTAATATGAATAAATGAATGAATAAATAAGTGAATGATAGCATAATTATGAAAATAGATAGTACGGAATAACATAGCCCCTAAATAAGTGAGTTTGTTCCTTTTTATCTTATTTCCTTTTCAGACCACTGCTCAAAGCAAAAACCATGACCAGAGGTAAGTTTGGACCTTCCTTCTTTTTAATCAGATAGAGTTGAATTTATAGTTCCAGACACGATGTCAGGAAATATGGCTTCTAGGTCAATGATTTAGGAGTCTTCTTATTCTTCACATAGCATAAGTGCCATCTCTCTCAAAATCTCACTCATTCTGATGTCCATCATGAATTTGGCATCCTATTTTTGGGCCTCTGTATAAATAAATGAGGTAAATTGGTTCCTAACTCATATTTTCTTACTTTTTGGAAAGGTATTCCTCGCTCTATACATTCTTGATGGAAATCTACAGGAAATAGCTGGTAGAAATTTATATCTTATTAAGGAAATGTTGTATTAAAAGAGCTTCCTTTCAGTTTCTGACACCATCAAAATAATTACATACATAATATTTTAATAAGTATTTCAGCACTGATAATCTATAAACCAGAAAGTTTTACTCCAAAGAAGATTTTGAATCGAAGAAAGATTGATCTAACCCACTGCTAATGTTTTCCTTTTCTTAATTAACTTGACTGACCACCTATAATACAAACTGTCATCATATATAGAAATATATGATGAAATATATTTTCAAACCAGTATTTTTGTCATGGCTTGGATAGTCATGCATCAAACTAATTCACATTTCGCTTCAAAAGTCTCCCATGAACTTTTCCTTTGCTGCAGCTTATTCTATTAACCACTAGGGTCTCAGTTTTCCTTGCACTCCTTCGTATCATTGCATTGAATATTTGCTCAATAAAACAAATTATAAGAAATTTGAAAAAATTAAGACTTCAGTCTACAGATTTCTTTGTGCTCTATACCTGCATAGGGCTTCGTGAAAAGATATTCTGTATGTGAATAGCACAGCTGGAAACTATAAGAATAATAAGGTGAAACAATAAGCACTATATAAAATATAATTTTCATGAAAAATTCATTCCTTTGTACAAGAAATAAGCATCTGGTTGAAGCAGAAAGAAAAGAGTCCTACCTCAAGGTTGGTCTGAATAAAAGCTAGAATTCCCCACAATTTAAAAATAAAAATATAGTTCTGCAGTTTTCAATCCAAATTAACTACTTCAGACCTCTTATTAATATTTAAATAGTTTCTATACTCTTAAAAGACTCTCAGGAATGTTCTACAGTTTAAACAGCTTCAGTCATCACAAGAAGACAACTAAAAGGGAACATTTTCTTACATCATAATTAACAGTGAAAATGCTGTTAAATGTTGGATTGACACAAATCATATGGTAACTACTTTGGCTTGTAAACCTCAGTCAGAATGAAACTTATTTTCTGATTTCTGGCAGAGCTGTGACAAGATTTGCTGTACCTAAATTACACACAGATGTACACAGTTACTGTACACACAATCACAGTTATTGTGATTGAGATGTACAAAAGTGGCTCTGTACACAATATATATCCAGGTTAAGTTTAAAGATAGTTCCAGGAAATGTTACAATTGTCACTTCCTGACAAGGAGATATGAACATTTCTGGGATCTGAAAAGTTGTGGCCATTGAATGACCTGCAACAGATTAACACTTGCCTGAAGAGGAGCCAAAGACTTGCAAATCCTAGATAAGTTTCACAGAATCCTCAAAGGCTATCTCCATGATATTTTTGAAAGAAGGGAAACCTCAAAGTACCATAGTTCCAGTCTAGAAGGACAGTTCTACGTTTGTAGAGACATATTTTCTCATTTCTGTAGAGGCTGTAGTGGAAAATGGTACTTCCTGGGTCCTGGGAACTGTTATGTGATTTTTTTTTCGAAGGATAATATTATATGATACATTAGGAATTAAAACTTCTCATAGCAACATACCTTACAGATTTTAGTAAATTCAGAGGGAGAATTTGGGTTAACATAGAAAAAGCGAGGGAAGAGACATCAAGATTTTTGTGGAATTGAAAATTGTGTAAATATTTTTTAGACCATTTTGGGATGAGAAAGAAAAAGATTTAGTTTCTTGTTCTACCATTCTTTTCCAGATGTCCAGGCCACTACCAGTGTATTTGCTATTACTGCTAGGTATTACTCCTGCTACACCTGATTCACTTTGCATAAATAATTATATGCTAAGTGGAAAAAGGTCTTTACTCTCCTCCTTAGCCTCCCACACAACACATAAATGCCCTAATCACTGGGATTGTCCTTAGGTCCACCAAATACGTAATTTAGAAAAAGCAAAACAGCTTCAAATTTTTGAGAATATGGAAGTATCTTATGTAGCACTCCAGTGATAACTCATATTGCAGTACTGGAAACAGATTTAACATTAACTTCATGATTTTAAAAGGTCTTTCTAAAATCAAAGAATATTTTTTGAAGTAACTTTATTACTTCAGAAGAGAGTGTTACAATTATATATAAAAATTTATAACATTTAGGAAAATGACCTTCAATTTCATTTGTCATTTAAATTGTAGTTTGCAGGAAAAATTATGCAATCTATCTAATATTTTAAAAATCAGGTAAATGACAGCCAGTAGTTCAGCTGGATATTTTAATAGTAGACAAAAGAACTGAATAGAGTTTATTGTCATAACATTTGGGATTATATTGCAATTTTACAATGAGTAGTCAAGAAAACCCAGATATAGAGTTAAAACTCATTATTAAAATATTCCCTGGTAGATTACCCCTGAAAATATTGAGTTATGCCAAATATAAGTTTCTGAGAGTTCAGATCAAGAATGTCACTTTGATTTTGTTTTCCTGCTAATGGAAATGAGAAGATTACTGTTTCAGAGTGCTGTTTCTTTAAAGATACTAATTTCTTCAACAGTTCTGAGCAAATTTCACACCCACTGGAAGAAGATAGATTCACCTCTCCCCTCTCATTTGGAATTGATTTTGAAACTTCCACACAGCCTTAATGGTAAGCTGTTATCAAATTACATGGGACAGAAAAACATAATAAAAAAAATACAACTTTCCTTGGCCTTCAAGTTTGCAAATTGGAATACATTGTTAACTTAATAGGAATAAATTGTTAATTTAGTCTATACTTCAGGTAATCTAGGAGTTATACTGTAGGCAAACAGACTGGAAATTGTTCAAGATGTTACCAAGGAGATGGTGAGTTCTGAATTTCTAGGATCACTTGAAGGTGTTGCTGTTAAAAATATTAGATATCTAACTTATTTCAGGAGATCCAACCTCTTCCACAGGTGTGCATTCAATTTGCTGATTTCTCTCTCATTTTTAGTTGTCTCTTCTCAGATCACTGTCACTGAAGGCATGAAAAAGTATTTTAATGATATTTTTCAATATAGAGGTCAATATCTACTCCAGACTTTTTATTTCTCTTCTTCTGTCCTCCTGCAACTTTTCTCTTTTCTTATTTTATTTTATAAATAAATAAATAAAGAGAGAGAGAGAGAGAGAGAGAGAGAGCGAGAGAGAGACAGAGACAGAC
>VZRX01017109.1:7195-31831 GCA_013398075.1 Notiomystis cincta | reverse complement strand
AGAGAGAGAGAGAGAGAGAGAGAGAGAGAGAGGTACTTAGACATGGTATGTGTTACTCTTTCTATGTGAAGATTGAATGCAACCCATTTTTAATCAATGGGACTTCATTGGCTATATCTATTCTTTCATGAATTTATGTAATCAATTTATACTTTTCTAAGTATAAAATGAGCCTTTTTGTTTGTTGTTCATTAAGTGGTTTTCCCAGTTTAAGGTATTAAAATTAAAGCAATTTTGAAAATGTGATACTGAAAACAAACAAGTAGACCTAATTTTGTTATAATCCTATCAAATGAGAGAAGTGCACACTTTGTTCTTTTTCTTGATTCTGCATTAATCAAAGTAAATTTTCTGGAATCTCCTGATAGTTCATGATGCTTTTGCTAGGCTAAAGCAAGAAAAGAAATAGACTACAGAATCCTCCTGACAGAAAATTAAATGTAAGATTTTCCTTGTTGGAACTCCTTTCTGTTCTGCCTTCTTGCACACTGTACACTGATAGGTGAGTATTGCAAATGAGTAGGTTCAATACACAGTAAATAGAGGTTTTGTGCTTATCACAGTCTGTCAGGGAGCTGCTGTTTGGGTATGTGCTCTGATCATCAGAGCTTGAGGATTTCTGAAGCGTTGCACAAAATTCTTTTCCTTTTTTTTTCCCTCCAGGAACGCCAAAGTAGCTGTGCCCTTGCCCAGTTGTTTTCTCTTTTTCACAGTGTGTGCTGCATTTCTGCTTATACAAGATGGCAATTCCCTAGCAATCCTAATAGCTTCATAAAACCTCACCTGTGGTATAATCTGGGCACTCCACATAACTCTGACCCTATTAAGAGCTTAAATCTGAACATATTGTTCTTGCAACCCCTGAGACTTTTCTGAAGATCTGAAGAAAAGTTCAGAAGTGTTACAAGAGTTCAAACTGTCTTTTATGAAGGTGTGCTACAGGCCTTCAGTGAGAGAAGGGTGTGGTGTTGGATGACATGGTCTGTTCTGGGTGAAACAGAGAATTAAGTCATTCGTGGTTTACAGACAACTGAACGTGACTGACTTAGCAGTAACTCTCACTTTAATTTTAACTTTCCAAAAGAAGCTGGAAATAACTTTCTAAGAGTCAAATGCCTTTGGAGCAGCCTCACTTAGATAGGCAATGCTTGATATAGTGAAAACCCAAAGTCTTGACTACTTTCACAAAGATTTACTGAGGCCTTTAACTTCAAAGTATGCAAGTTCTAAAGATTCAGTATTTACTGCTTCTCCTTCCAAGCAAGAAATTCTGCAGAATTACAAATTACTAAACCCATTTTTTAATCAACATAGCAGTGAAAGGGTCAAAGCTTGTTCTCAGAAGTCCTCAGAAGTGAGAAAAATTAAAATAAAACAAAATAGGATTGTATTAACTACATAAAAAGAAAAATAAATCACTTTTACACTAATTTTACCACTAGATATCCCAATAAGATTATGGAAAATTGTAATGAAATAACTAAATTCTTATTACATCCCTGAATTTTCATGATACATCACAAGTGAGTATAAGAAGAGATAAGCAAGCTTTTCAAATTGACACTGCTCTAGTTCTAATTTGAACAAATAAAAGACCATATAAGTTATTCACTTTGAATCAACAATGAGATTTCAGGACCATCATAGAACTTTCCAGACAAAGAAGTTAGGATGATTTTGGGTAGATATGTGGAAGGTGCAAGAAGTCAATGAAGACCCAAGACGTTTAAGAATTTAATATTTGTTTTCATAAAGTCATGTTTTTACTTTGAGGGCAAATGGTTTGAAAAGATGAATGACATAATTGCATAAAGTAATTTGTACAAAAGGACTGATCATTGTCAGGCCCCTGAGTTAGAGATCAGAGACTTCACTGTTCTTGGGAACCAGTCAGTCTTCTTACTGATCTAAAGTAGAAAAGTGCAGCAGTCTGGCAGAAGATCTGCAGATTCAGATGATGTAAAATAAACATCTTCTGAAATACTGATGAAATCTTCAAAAAGGCTGCTAAGCAGCACCATAGGAGCTGTTTATGTTATTCCTGTACTTGCAATAGACACATTCTTATAGAGATTTAAGAGGCTTTGCCATATAAATTGATGTCTTTGAATTGAGGAAACAATCAGCAAAGTGTGAACTGAAATCTAGACAAAAGTACCCTTACAGTTCAATTTCCTTTGCAGTTTCTTACTTCAAATAAGTTCACAACTGCAAACTTAATTTGATTTCTATATCAAATGAAACTAGGGAATTCCCATCATTTTCTTGGAAGAAGATTCTCTGTTAAAAGCCCATATTTTTAATGGCAACTGTTAATCACGTTAACAAATTTTAAAAAGTAAAAAAGACATTTTCTCTGATCATTTATTTTGTGTTTGCTTTTTGGTTTTTCCTAAATACAAATTATTTTCAAGATATCTTGATAATTTTCCAAAACTATCTGGATAGATTTTTTAGAATTTACTTCAACCGCTTTTATGGAATTTTGGTATTTCTTTTCAAAAATATTGAAAAAGTAAACAGGTAAAATATAAGAGATCGATTACTATAAGAAAGTAATTGGTAACTATCTTTTGATCTTCCCAAGCTTCCACATTTCAGAAATTAATGAAATTACATTGCTTCTAAAACCTCTGAAAAAAAGCTATTTCGTCTTTCCTATCCTACTTTTAGCTCTTTCATGCCCTACTCTGAAAAACACGTACACTCTTAATTTGATCCTTTTTTCGTGACAGCATTTACACACTGACACACTTTACATGGTATAATTATGTACTTTTTTTATCCATCTTGCTCCTCTGGTGCACTGTCACTTGTAGTTAAGACATAAAACTGGAAGACTAACAAATCCCTTGACTAATTTTGCTGGAGACATTCAGCAGTCTGTGGTCTCAAGTTGATCGCAGTGCTCATAAAATGGTTGGTACAAATAATGCAACATATGTCATATTTCTAGAAGTAGCTTAATTATTTAAATTCCTTCTTATGGTGTTCTCAATTTTGTAACTTTTTTATTTTCTTAACATTTTTCACACAAGTTGTGGGAGAGATAAGCAATACTCCTTTATCTGAATAACAAAGCTTCAAGTCACACAGTCAAACCCTTAGTTCATAACATTGCTAAAGAAATGTAACATATATAGAGAGATTTTGTCTCCTCTGATTCAGCTTTCATTAGGAATATAATGCTTTATGAATATCTGAAGTATTACAACATGCATACTATATTCCTGGAACTATCTAATATATGCATAGAGTACCTCATCATTTTTCATTGAAAACTCACAGACTATATTTGCTATTGATTTTGTGTTGATTTTATGTTAACAAACTCATCATATAATTTAATGAAAATTACTGCTTAAGAATAGTTCAAATACTATGTAACTTCTAATTGTTGCATGCAATGATCCAGTTAATCTTGCAATTATGTATGATATCCTTTTTAATGTTTCTAGAAACAAAGTCCATGAATTTAAATATATATTTTTCCAACATGTAGGTTGCAAAAGCTTTTTAAAGATGGTTTTCAATAAATAAAAACTAACCTCAGAAAGATCTAGATTACAATCAATAAAAGTATGTTATTTTTCTAATGAAATGGAAATAATCTTTGCAGTTAAAAGCTGAAATGAATTTACATGGTAAGACACATGGCTTATAGTAACTAAAATGTAATTTGAACTCCACATCTAAACAAGCTTGGTCTGCAAAAACCATAAGAACCTCAAATTCTACAATTAATTTTTTTTTATTTGTTCTCCATGCACAGTAATATCCCTTCAACATTATTGTATTATTTTGCCTTTTGCTTTTACATGTAATATAAATTGTTTCTTTCTCTCTCTTTTTCCACTTTCTTCCACACAAACACACACACAGGGGCCAGCTGGGTTTGATGTTCTAGACAAGTTCATAGGTTTTACCTACCAACATAATGTTTCTGGAGAAGCCTTCAGCAGCAATGTAACCTGCAGGGCTAAGAACCTGTTTTAAGCCTCAGGGTACAAAAGTTATTCTTCTGAAGATCTCCTGGTTTTCATCTCTCAGTCTTCACTTCCTACTTTTAAGTTTTGCTCATTTTCTACCGCATCCTAAATACTCCTATCAGTTTTTACTCTCTAAGTCCTTTGTATCTCTTAAGCATTTTCAATTGATGTACACCTTTAACTTTAAGATTGTATAAAGTTTATTACTAAAGTCATGTGTATTATCTATTTAATACCTGAAAACTATAATTTTTGCCTTGAGTCTCTCTATGGTAGCTACAAAAAGCATTCTTCCTTTGATTATTCTTTTACTTCCATGCTGATTTTTTTCTACTACCATTCTTTATATAAAAGAGGTGGCAAATCATGAGGAAACAAAAAGCTGAACTGAACTAAAAACTCGTCACGTTAATTTTTAACAGTGTAGTGTCATCTTCCCAAAGATACACAAAATGACATGTAAATGTAAAAAGATGTGTGTGTGAATCATTGCCAGTATATGTAATTTTAATGAAAGCATTATATCAATAAAAATCATGTTTTCATTTTTTAATGAACTTGAATTTCATATTATTTAAATTCAAATTTCATTTTAATTAGAAAAATACATGAAATAAATTATGATGAGTGGCGTTTTAATGCTTACAGGACAAAAAGGAGTGAAAAGTCTACATGAAACTTTTCTTCTGTCTTAGGTAAACAGAAAAATTTTAGTTACTTTTCCTCATTTAGTACAATTTCTTACATTATGAGAAAGGCACCATCACATAATAGGTTATCTGAATTAATTTCAAGTCAAATAACAAGTTTCAAGTAAACCTTCTTTGTACAAATGCTGTTATTTTTTAAAGATTGGCAGAGTGTAGGAAAAGAGCCAAGAAAATGCGAGAACAGCCTCTCGGGTCCTAAGAAAAATTCCATTTACATAAAAGAGGATCAAGCTGAAAATTAACACCTTTTTTCAGAATACAAAGAAAACAAATTCTGCAAACATTAATCTCTGGGTGACATTTTGACAAGTAATTGCCCAGGGAGCCTACCTCTCCTTAGATTTCCTCTGCATGGAAAATACAGGCATTTCAGGCACCACCAATTCTAAAAAGGCAGACTAATTTCTGGTGTGTGACATTAAGAGTTGTCTTGTCTGGCTGCCCCAGCGCAGGACCCTCCTGCCCAGATGCCTGAAGACCCAGGCTGGAGAATTCAGCTGCCCCTCTCTCTCCTCTTTGCAGGGTTGACCATTAGCAAAGCTGAGCTGATGACCCAGTGGGCACTGGCATGGCTGGTCACACAGACTGCCCCAGCAGTGCTTTCCACAGCACCTGCACACTGCACTCACAGCACAAGCACAGGCAGCCAAGTCCCCTCCTCTTGGGCTGGCAGACACAGAAAATCCCTATTGTGGGCACACACCCCATTTTACAACTGCACTGCCAGCATCCCACACCCACTTATCATCCCATGAGTCTCCGTCTCCCTGGCTGGTCCAGCGTGGTACTTACTAGCAAAAGGCCATGGGCACTCACATATATTGGATGGAGAGTGAGATTTTGCAGAGAGAGAGATGAGAAAAGAGTTACTGAGAAGGTACAACAGATTGCATTGATCAGGTGCAGCGTTCAGTCAGGCAGGTAAGGACAATCTACATTTTCCATGTCACCTGCCCCTTTTATACCTGCTTTGTTTCTCCCTGATCCCCTTCCCCTGCACATTTCCTCATCATCTGGCACAGTCCCACTGACAGACAACCCCCTAGCCCCAGCATCCTGGACCCTCATTTTTCCATCCTTCTCAGAGAGAAATATTACTACTTTATATGACATGTATTTGATGTGAGAAGTGAAACAACTGCAGATTTCAGATACCTAAAAAGACTTGGCATGAAATTAGGCTCAGCCTGGACAAATCTGAGGTATTTGTAGATGTGAAAGAAAGTAATTTCTAAAACCACAATTAAGAAATGCAGATAACTACACAGTTAAGAAATCAAGGTTCTGAAAGAAGGTAATTAATGATTAAGGAAACTATATTTTGCTGTTTAAAATATTAAAAAGCTTTATGCCTCTTGTGGAAGTACTTGACAATATTTTCCTTTGGAAAATATATAAAGATGTGAGAATAATTCTGACCCATGGATTATGCATTATTTATGAAGTACATAGAAAATAAATCTCCAGATAAGACTTTTTATATGACAATGTTAATGTTTACTGTGGTAGCTCTCTTCATGTTGGCTTCTGTTTGGGAATTGAGAGAATGGATCTCCTGCTATAATCAGTGAAAGCAGAAATGTTTCCATTATTTATCCCCAGTCTGAACTTTGAAACAAGCTAGGACTTGTTCTTTCCCTTCAGGTACTCTATCACAGACTATATAGTTCTCCTCCCTGGTTGACACTCTTTCATATGTGAACCTTGATGCAAAGATGTATGGTTTAATGCTTGCAGCAGATTGATTTTGAGAAGCCTTTCAGCACTTTACAGCATCAGAACTGAAAAGTACCTGAGTTGTACTGAAGGAGAGGTGATAGAGAAGAGAAATTACTGGAACTCCACAGAACACTCACTTCTGTCTGGAACAAGCTAAACAAGAAATAGAGTTATTGGGCCTTTTCCTAAGAAAATATTTCAATTTCTGAGTGCTGTAATGCCAAACTTTCTCACTTTCTAAATGAGCACTACTGGTGGTATATGAGTTTGTCTGTAACATTGTTTAGCAAAAGCTCTAACTCAGAGCAATTAAATTAAACCTCAAGGTTCCTGGCATCACCACCTCTTTGAAAGCACCAGCTCCTTGTTTCAGATCCCCTGATTATAATTCAGTAGTGCTCTGGATAAGCAGGTAAGATCTGTCAGAGCAAGAAAAGAAAATTTCAGAAGTGTCAGAATTTGACATAACATCAGTTTGTAAAGGTTAAAATTCTTTGAAAAGCAGGTTTTGGAAATTCTTCTTATGTACATGCTGGAGTGCTGTTCAGCTCCAAATGAGTGGTAATAAAATATCACTTATTTCATCATGTATAGTTGGTCTGATTCTTTCATACATTAGTAGTAAGAAGCTATTAAGTAAAAATCCAAGTCTGAAATGGTAGATGTTTTCAAACCAGGTTATTATTAAAAGTAAAGTGACTATCTAATTAATGAACTTACTTTATGTTTCCAATACCTGCATTGGGCACTGACAATAATTGAGTAGTAAGAAGATCAAGAAGTGAGGAAATTATAGAAATCACATTGAAGAGAATGGCATGTTCAGTCATTTTTTTACATAATGATTTTGAGTTCTTACGGTTTGTAATAGTACATTTTCAGTGAAGCTTAGCCAAAACCTGCATTTACTACAGAAATTATTCATTCCATTTTTAAGAGAAGAAACAGGTACCACGGCATCACAGAGAACTCAAGAAACAGAGCTATTTGTATTAATACTAAAATTATTTGTATTAATACTACTAATAGTCATACTCACTAAATTACTCATTTTTTTTCAAGAAGTGTCTTCTATAGTTAGGGCATGACCAAAAATAGAAATGGAATAAATAAATACCTGTAATTTCTCTTGTTTTTTTTTTTGTTTTTTCCCAATATTTGCATGGGCCTTAACACTGATATAACCAAGTCATAGCTCAGGAGCTACATGGAGTTTGCTTGAAGGTGGGTGCTGCCCTGGGGCTGTGTCACACGGACAGAGAGCCAGGTGGCTCAGGGCCTCCTCTGGGGGTGCCTCTTGTGTGGCCACTGCCACAGGGAGCAGATGAGAAATGCAGAGACCAGCCTTGCTGTGTTTCCCTGCTCACCCAGCCTGCTCAAATCTCAGAGTGGAGAAGCTGAGGTTTTGTTTTTATCTGGTTTGTATTTACAGTTTGCCTACATTTCAGGTGTGCCATAGGTATTTGATGTGCCCTATACCCCTCATCATGGGTCATATAGAAGACTGCTTTATGTAAATATTACAGTTCAGAATGCTGCCTGCCACTGGATTTGTGCATGGCTGGGACCCTGGATAACAGAAATCTAAAGGCAACAATAAGAGTGGTATGCTTAAAAATTGTTATGCCCTTTTTCAAACCTCATAATAGCTATTTTACTTTGCTAACGTCTTTGTTAGGAAAAATGGTGACCTGAAATGTGCCATTTTATTATTATTCCTGTATAATTTTTATATTTTACATAATTTAAAATCCAAAAACTAGAGAACTTATGAAACTGTGA
Source organism: Notiomystis cincta (assembly GCA_013398075.1). Lineage (NCBI taxonomy): Eukaryota > Metazoa > Chordata > Aves > Passeriformes > Notiomystidae > Notiomystis > Notiomystis cincta. The sequence goes on along the minus strand of VZRX01017109.1, from coordinate 23,631 downwards.
TGCCACTGCACGTGAGAAATTTGAACAGTTATAAAAGAATGTCATTTATTCAGACAATTTTTTTTACTGCATTTTAAAATAATTGCTTTCTTTTTGATTTAATGAGTATGTGGGAAAAAATCTCATTCCAGATAAAGCAAAATTTAAAAACAGGAAAAACAATCTTAATGAACAAAGAAAATTTTATTCTCCTTTATAAAATGAGAAAGAAAAGAAGTAGAAGGCTGAAGTAATTTGTACCAAATTATCTCCAGGTTTCTCTTAAATACATCTGCTGCTGGAAAATATTGTAAATAGTAATGCTACACTTGTAATAATTGGTGGTTGCAGCCAGTGCTAGTCAGTAAAATTATACTTAATTTGTAAGTTAATGTAACTGCAGCGTTGAAGTTTTGCAGAAACATGTCAGCAAGAATATTTTTGTTTTTTCTTAGAGGAAAACTAACAGATTTATAAGTTTTCACAAAGGAAAAAAGAATCACTTGGAAATGCTGTTGGGTACAGGAGTGCATGTGACCTCTTTTGTAATAACATATTACTGAATAAGTTTTTCAATGCTTGCAGTTCAGGGAAAATAATGAAAGGAATTGCAACTGCTCATTGTTACTTCCAGAAAAAGAATGGTTTTACCATTTCCATGCGTCTAGGCTTGCAATATACTTCTATATACACTTTTTTGTTGTTGTTGGTTTGTTTTTTTTTAAATTTTATAACGGACACATTCTCCTTTGGCAATCTCTGCATGTCATTGTGACTTTATATGATCCCTTCCTTGAACCCAAAGTAGAGCTCTGAAGAGTTTCATGGTGTGCAGGTGCCATGAGTGGAGTACAGTTGCTATGGAGTTTCTGAAATGTCATACAGAAAACTTCCTGCAATAATTCAACCCCCCTCTGGCTTTTGAATCAAAAAGAAAAACATACATAATCTTCCACAGCAATCAGATAATGGATGCTGGTGAGAATACACAGCTGTTAAATATTTCAGCAAACACTTCAAGTTGCAGAAAAAAAAAGTTTTCTTCTTTGCTGTCCAAATACAGATTAAATACTTTAACTAGCTGTCCTTTGACATATTTTAAAATAAAAAAAAAGAAAAATCATTTTATAAAACTGTCAGTTTCTAATCTTTTAAACAAGATTCCTGAAATTACTCTTGAGTAATATTCTTCATTTTATTTTGGTTTTCTTTTCTATAAGAACAATAATTAATTGTTTAATCCAGAAAACAGAAGTTCTGGCAATACCCCAATATTACAAGGAATGTTAATTATGTTCATTGTTACTTACATGAACGTGTAGTGAAATCCAGAAAAGATTATTCTGAATTGTTACATAGCTACTGTGTTAAAACTCTGAGAACATCTTCTATATCAACTCAGCAATATTTACACATTAAATGGGGGGGGAGAAAGCAGAGTTTTTTCATTAAGAAGGACCTTCTCTATATAGAATGTTATGCAGAACAATGGGCATAAAACCTAGCACCTCAGTGAAATCATAATTGGATCATTCTTTTTGTAGGATGATGTATCATTTTTAAGAATATATAGAGTTTCAAAATACTGTGGTTTGAATAAAATGATGGAAGAATTTGTTTTGATTCTTCAAACCTGAGGGCAATTTGGCCCAAGCTACAATACATCCTTATTATAGAAGAAAAGATAGCAAAATAACCCCACAGAGTGGAATCTTGCATGTGAAGGGAACAATGAAAATGTTCATTAGCCATTTTGTTAATTTAAGTGACTGAAACAATAGGTACATATTTGGTCATAAACACTTAAAAGAAAAAAAGAAAAAACAAAACAAAACCAAACTCTCTGTGAAGGAAATAGAGAATATCAGATTGATAAATGTCATATTAAGGAGAAGAGAAGACATTTTTCAAAGATGAATGATGAGGTAGAGCTGAAGCCAAGATATTTATCTTTAAAGCAGAGGACCTCAATGTTGTGATAATTCTTTAAAGCATCTTACTCCCTGGTCTGAGGTGAGATACAATCTGACTTTGATTAGGTCTCTGATTTCTAAATCCTGTCTCTGGCTCAGCATTTTTCAGATCTCCCTCATATGTACATCCACTAATTTCCCCACTTAATTGAAGAGGTGATTGAGCCCAAATGTGTTCTAGTATATTGGGCATTCAACTCTAAAGCTTACCTTAGGATTTATCTCATAGGGTTTGGAATAGAAAAAATAGCTTGGCCTAACTGATAATTTGAGGGTTATTTTTCACTAAAAGACCTTTGAATCCTGTAAATTGTTGTATGCTTGTGCAAGGCAGTAGAAATGGCTTTGGCATAGGTTGTAGCTGGTTTTGTTTTCCAGGTAAGAAGGATTTGATATTGCAAGAAGTATATAATTAGAACTAACAGTAAAGAGAAAAAATGTATATTTTTGACATGGATCTTCACTGTAGACAATTAGTTCCAAATTGGTGGTGTAAGTCACTAGTGAACCCTTAATAACTGCCCATGCAAACAGCTGTTAAGTGCATAGGCATCAGTGTAGGGGCTGCTAGGACTTGTAACTTCATACATCATCAAGAATCATACTAAATATAATCTGCAGATTGGTTGTTCACATCCTTGTTTTTTTACTTGTAATTGCCTACTTGTTTGAAGGTAGATGAATAAGAATAACATAACTCCTTGTGTTGCACAGTAAGTATCAAAAATCATTACCTCACTGAGGTCACAAATATTCTCTATTTATCTCTTCACAGGAGCATAAGGATCTGTATCACCAATGTTCTTGAAAAAGAAGTATTAACAGAACACTGTATATCTGTAATTAATCCCCTTTATTTTTAATAAAATAAATCAAGTATCTATTTTCTTTTACATCAATTACATTTCATAAAATTTTGAGTATGGTAGGAACTTTCAGCATAGATCTGTCTCATCTAGCCTAGCAGATAACTTGATTCTAATAACAACAAATCTCTATTTTATTTCAAAATGAAGATTGTTTCCTGCAAATTTTAAACTAATCTAGTGTATGAACTTAAATCTGAAATTCTCTGGGGTGGGAAAAATTAATTTACTGTTAATATGTGTAGTATGTAATATGTTTAGCACAGTCAGGTATGGCCAGAAGAAGTAGCACACTAGAAAACATGGAAAGAAAGGTTTTAAAGCTCTGAAATGTGTGTTTGTTGTCAAGGAATCTTTAGTACACTTTGTAAATCCTACTGGTTCCAAATTCTTGCAAATTTTATGTAAGCAAACGTTTTTACTAATCACAGCATAACTAAATCTGAATGCGCTTCTTCTGGTTTTGCCATCCAAGTAAAACATCCAACTAAACAACAGAAATTCATTCAGTTATAACAAATCTTATGCAGATCTAAAATGATCTATGGGTTTTACTACACATCTTTGTATTCATTAACCTTAGTAAAGATACCTTGATATGCTTTATCCCAAATGCCATTATTGTTTTTGGTTGTCTACTAATATGGAAATTCAGACAGTAGTTATCTTAAGAGCACTGACATTCATATATTCATTGAACTACTTTGAGGTACTACTGACTTGTCAACTAAATCAGCTAATGGGATTTTCAAGACTTTGATGATAAGGCTTATACCTCAGTAAGGCAATTAAGTGAAAATTTGGGTACTCTAAGGGAAATGATTTAATCTTGCCAGATTTTATTGAGAGACACAGCTTCTGAAATGCATTTAATCATAGCAAAACTTACAGTGAATAACATATTTTTATTCTGTTTAAGCAAAAGAAGCTGAAATCAAATGGTTTTCTGCAATTACAGGGATTCCAGTGTTACTGTAGTGTGACACTACAGGGAAATGTAAATGTAGGCAAGGGCTCATTTCAAAGAATTCAGTCTGATTAGTAAACATGCAGTGTTTTAAATGGTAACATAATGTCTGTTTCTTTCTTTGAATAACTGATAGCTGGATTATGGAAATTGCCTCAAAGAAAAGGAAGCTATTACAACATTTTCCAACTAGGCATGATGAAGCCAGATTGTTTTCCCTGGAGCAGAAACATTTCATACAGAGCTTCTGGATCTCCTCTGTTGGGGAGGGTGGATAGGGTGTCATAGATTTTTTTTTCCTTTCTTCCTTGCATATCAAAGCATAGAAATTAATTTTCTGAAGCTCTGTGTATCTTTTGTATATATATATGTCTGCTGAGTAGTTGACTACTGATTTTGCAACAGGACTACATGGATTAAAATCATAGTAAAATCTCTTCAGATTCATCTTAGGTTTGGTAGAAAGACCATATTGCCCATCTCCATGTGCTTTGACTTCTATGTATGTCAATAGGTAAGAAGTTTCTCAAAGTAAAATTGCTATTAAATGAAAAAAGGATCTAATTAAATCATTAACTGGGTTTTCCTCACAGTTTTGAATTGCTGCTACTATAGATAGAACTCTTCTTAACACAGGGTAAGCAGAGTCACTCGATGGAATTTGTAAAATACACAACCAAATATCAGAATATTAATATTTGATATTTGTTATGAGGTCTTTTAGATACCATCTGTTGTTTTGTTTTTACCATCAAAAAACTAAAAAATAAAGGAAACAAGCTCTTTTGAGACAAAGATATTTTCCTCAGTGGCTAAAGTGTATCATATATTAGAAAGCCAAATAACCTCATGCAAAATTACAGTGCATATAAATTAATAATATCCACTTATAAAAAAAAAAAAAAGAGGGGGAAGAAAGTGTAAGACTTGCAACAAATAATGATTTAAAATATACTTGAGGTAGAGTTAGCACACATGATTATTTGAAATTATTTACATAATTCAGATCTAATTATGATGAAACAAATGTATTTCCTGGGTGTAAACTTATCTGAAAATCCAAATCATTAAAACACTGTGCAGTCTATACAATATGCAGTGTGATATTTCACTGGTTTTTTTAAACAGCTGATCAGAATTATAAACTCTACCAATAAAGGTCGTTGGGTTTTATCCTTGCTTCACTGCCTCTTATTTAAGAGGACTGAGCACTGGTGAGCACAAGGCAGAGAAAGGGGTTTGAAAGATGCTGTTGGAAGTGCTAATTTTTTTTTTTCTCCAAACCCAAATTCTACTGTTTTTAAGCAGCTGCAGCCCAGCCCAAAATCCAGCTTACTTACAAAGCAGCTGTGTGTGAAAGTGAACAGACCACCCACATATTAAACAATAAGGGGCAAAATTCTGCACTCTGTTATTGCTCATTATCATCATTGGCTAATAGCTGAATTTGGCATATTTAAACTACAGTAATGTTTTTTAATGGTTTATTCTATCTTTTCTCAGCTTCCCGTCTGTTGCCCAGGGCTTTTCCTGCTGAGATAGAAAAGTATTTTCTGTGTGAATGGGTAAAATTCTTTCAACAGAATGAACAGGAGAAGATTTCAGCTGCCTCGAACCTCCTGCTCCTGGTCCAATAGAAGATTTACCTGCTAACATGGGTCAGAAATGGAAATAAGATCACAGTGAATCATAGCAGTCCTTCATAATCTTTAAAAAATAAAGCAAAAAATCACTTCAAGAATTTGAGGATTTTATCAAATAGTTAATGAAAGTGAATTTGTGTTGTCTGCTACTTAGTAAGGAAGGAGGGAAACACCAAGGTCAGATATCTTTCTCTTGTTTGGACTCGACTTTGCAGAATGGCATACATAATCCAGGTTGAATTTTTGATAACTACAACAAAGTAAATACTTTAAAAAGATGCAGTTACATTTTTCAAAAGTTTTAAAAATCAGAGAATACAGAAGTTAAAAAGTGTGCCCAAGTCACTGGATCAATGGGCCAGCCACTCTGAAGCTGCTCCTGTCAGATGTGTTCTATAGGACATGTCAGTGGTGCTGTCATTAAAAGTAATAGGATTCAGTTTGAGTTATTGTTCAAGGATATGTAACCTGCCATTTCAGGCTGAAGTGACCTTTGTAAAGTTCTGCACTTCTTTGTACAATTTTTTTTAAACTGGAGATGCACACAGTTCATATTGTTTGCAGTCTGGACACACAGATCAGCATCAAAACAGTATTTTAAGCAGTTTGTACTCAATTTGATTGCTTCAATTTCTTGGTGACTAAAACTCTGTGGTATCTTTGCTTACTTCAGAGCAAAGTAAGGGGACTGGAGAACACTTATGGGCAGATCCAAAGGACACTGAAATCAACAGGAGATTTCCATTAACTTTTATAAGCATTCAAGGCTCTCCATAACAATTTCTTTTCTGACTGCTGTGAATAAAATGATAGAAGTTTATACATTTTTTTGAATCAAAGTTCTAAAAGAGCATTAAGTGTTCTGATGAATAATGTACAACAACTACTTACACAGCTGCTGAGATCTTTTTGAGAATTATTTGTCTGTAAAATCTCTTGGAGTTTGAAAGCCTGAACCCAGAATCTCATTATTTTTAGTGTCAGCTTTGAGCTTAGATATACAACCTATAAAATTATTGTAAGGAATGCTTAATGTTCTTTAAAATACAGACTGACTACTTCTCACTTATTTTTTTTTCAGATGGCTATTCCCAAATACTTGCAACCTGTCAAGAGAATCTGTCCATCAATAACACACAATATTATGCATCAGTTACTTTGTTCACTCCTTAGCTGTCAAGAGCATTTTTTAAAGGGCTGTCACTTAGAAAGTCGTACAAATGAAAACTGAATTATGCTGCAGACTCTAAGAACCTGCAGTCCTAATTTACTTGATGTGATGGGAGAAGAAGGTGAGAAAAATCTGAAAATACTGAAAGCACAAAAATGTACCTGAAATGGTATCATTACTGACTATCACAGTTCTAAGGTGAGTTTACAAGATTAAGGTCTGCACTGGTTTGGGATGGGCTAGCATTAATTTTCCTCACAGTAGCTTTTATGGGGCTGTGTTTTGGGTTTGTGCTAAAGACAGTATTGATAATATAGAGATATTTTCATTACTGTTGACCAGGGCTCACACAGAGCCAAAGCCTTTGCTGCCTTTCATCCCACCCCACCAGTGAGGAGGCTGGGAGCACACAAGGTGTTGGGAGGGGACACAGACAGGACAGCTGATCCTAATTTATCCAAGGGATATCCCAGGCCATCTGGCATCATGCTCAGCACATAAATCTGGGGGAGGAATGGGGAGATGTTCAGTGTGATGGCATTTGTATTCCCAAGTCACTGTGATGGAGCCCTGCTTTCCTGGGGATGGCTGACCACCTGCATGCCCTTGAGAAGGGGAGAATGAATTCCTTGTTTTGCTTTGCTTGTGTGGGTAGCTTTTGATTTACCCATTAAGTTGTCTTTGTCTCAACCCATGAGTTTCTTTCACTTTTGTCCTTTCAATTCCTTCTCCATTCCATTTGGAGAATATGTGAACAAGTGGCTGCACGGGGCTTACTTGCCAGCTGGGCTTAAAATCATCATTTTCCTTATAAATCTTCATTTGATTTTTGTTGTTATTCAAATATCTATTACTATTACAATGAAAAGAAATAAACAGGACAGGAAAAAACTTCAAAACATAAACCACAATAATTATTTGATGGAATTCCTGTTGCATAGGTCTTCAACACTTTGACAGAACACATATGCCATATTCTCAAAAGAAGTAGCCAATTATATAAGGTTCTTTCTGTTATATTTTTTATTAAAAAATAAATTTAAACCAAAATTATGATACGTATGGCTGGCCACAGCAAAGACTTGGGGTAAAAACCTTGAGTGATCTACCTGTGACTATAAAAAAGTTCTGTAGGGAAGGGACCTCAGAACATTCCTGAAACTCATTGTCTGTATTATTAAATTCTTAGAAAAAAATTTAATTGACATATTGACAAAAGTGTGGATCAGAGTTCAGGCATGGCTGGGGAATCAACATGGCCTAGGATATCATTCATGCAGGTAAAAGTCTGGTTTAGAGCCTGAAACATAATATCAATTTTACCTTGCCAATGACGGTCGACTTCAGGGCTAGAAAACACTCCCTGATAAGTTTAATATAACAGATAGCCTGCAGTGCAGCCAAAGGCAGTTTGACTGTTGAACTTATTATTTGGCCATAGAGTATGCCAAATTTCCTGCTGATATATCCTGTCAACTTAAAAATATCTCAGTAATGAAGTATTTGACGCTGCAAGTAGATATGAATTTCATTGCTAAAATTTAATTTAATGTGTCTTCCTGAGGTTTCTCAATTTCTTACTATATTTTATCATCAATAAATACACTTGTTTCTTATTTGTACAGGGGGAGGAAAAAGTAAAATAACCTAGGAAGATAGATAGCTAGATAACCAGATATCTAGATAGACAACATTTTAACCTAGGAAGATAGATAGCTAGATAACCAGATATCTAGATAGACAACATTTTATTGCCATAACACATTTGATTCACTCAGTCACCTAAAGTTGTATTTAGGTGTATGTATAAGCCTGTAGGAAAAAATGATGATCTCATTGCAAATGCTAAATGTCTGATTTATTCTTTTATTCCCAGGCAATCTTATGGTAAAGGGAGAGGTTACAGACATGTACAGTCTAGAAGAGTTGTCCTAAGGCTTCAGCTGATACACTTGGTGGGAAGTGTTACCTCTTTGGGAAAAGGCAGTAATTTAACAGCAAATTCTACAACTTTAGACAATACAGAAAAGTAACTTCGGGTACCGTCTCTTTTTCTATATGTCCTTTGTACAAACATGTTCTAAAGTAAGCTCACAGAAGATCGTAAAGACAAAAAGTAAATGAAAGTACTTAAAGAAGAAGAATACTTAATGACCTTACACTTCCATATAAAAAACCTCAGATCCTGTAAATAATTGATATTAAGAGATGCTGGACAGTTTAGGCATTTTGCTGACATTGTGCTGCTCTGTTAGGTTCTCTGGGTTTGTGTTGTTATTTCTAATGACTTTGTAAGACCATTTCAGATGATTCTTAATATGCCCTCTTTGAAAGCTTTATGAAGCGCTACTTTCTCTGAAAGCATTGCAAAATAGTGCTTCCAACAGTTGCAGATATCAAATTGTCTGTTCCTGATTCTTGCTTTCATGCATTAGTGTCTACTATTTAAAAATTATAATCTTCATAATTCACAACACCTGTGTATTGAAAGTACAATTGTGATTTTTTTATGGCTTTGTAAGCTTATGAAGAATATTGCATTGTATTCAAGTCTCAGTAGGTTTCATTTTAGTATTAGATTCATTTCTATATAATGAACCTAATACTGGGTAAAGAATTTTAGTTTAGTAAACAGAAATGCCTAATGAAGAATATGTTGATTATTAGAAACTCAGGTTTTTTTAAAATAGCAATACACTATAGTAGGATTAAACTTATTTAACTTTATCTCCTCAAAAGCTATAAAATCAAGTCTAAGCATTAGATCCCTCCCCAGTAAGGGATAAGGTATTTCATAAAGAGCTAGATAAACACGCGCAGTGATTCATTTAACCTCCCTGAGGACTGGATGAAACTAGCACCAGCTTTTTTCTCTAAATATTATTCCTGCAAGTAATGAGAGATGTGATAAGCTCTCTATATAATTGGAAGAGTAACATTATTCTGTTGAGGTAAGTAAGGAATGTCACTGACCTTCACAGAGCTAACTGAAAGGAAAGCATTGTGTACAGTCCCTCTATTTATTTCCAAGCATGGCACATACCACATATGCATTCATGCTTACATACATTGCTACATGCAGTGCATAAAACTGTTGTGAAAAGGCTCTGAATATCTGAGCCTTGATGCTAATGATATTGTGACAGTAATTAATGCTAATTAATATATTCTTGGCACAATATTAGGCACCATGGAGACACATAAAATGTATTAGTTATTTCATTATTCAAAGGTGCAAGACTACATACATTTTTTTTTCCTAATCTCAATTTAGTTCATCATCCATATGCCAAAAGAGAGCAATATCATCTTCATACTAATAGCTGTAGGAATTTTTTTTGCAGCACAGATCTGTTTCAAAAGATTGTCATAGCTCATGTATTATTGTTAGCTTAATAATGACAAGGGCTTTTTTGACTCTTACTTTACTTACCAAGACTCTGTCCTCTGCTAAGGCATGGGAATTTTAAATAAAAAATTACTGTTTCTTTTTAACTATAGTTGACTTCAAGAAAGCATTTAACACCTTAAACTATAAAATTATGTTTCCTTCTTCCACCAATGTAGAGTTACTCAGAATTAGTATTGGTTGTTAGAGGTTTTTCACATTATTTCTAAAAGCACTGTGTGTACTGATGAATAACAGTCTAGATAATTTTGCCTGACTAGTGGAGTAATATCCTTAACTAATTCTTTTTCATCATGCACATCATGTCAGCTAAAACACTGGGTATTGTTTCAGATTCATTATTCAGGCCAAACAAGTGCCATAAGCACTTATCAAGGTGCTTGGTTTGTTGCCTGAACAACCATAGTTTCCTGACTGTTGCTCTTCCAGAGGACAACTTTAACTGTGCACAGCACTTTCAAATCCCATACACTACAGAGGGAAAAAAAAACTCTACAAAATTGCTTATTCTGGAAAAAAAAAAAAAATTGTGTGGAAATTAGTTTCTTCCTTCTTTTGCCAGTTGATTCTAACTCAGAAGTCAAATTTCATCAGTTCTGCCTTACATATGAAATATCATTTACAGAGTGGCAACACTAATCTATGACTCAAGATTATGATGTTGGTCTCTTCCTTTTTGAAATGCTAAAATATAGCTTCAATCCACTTAGAGAACCTGTATGTAATTTCTGTAGGTAGAAATGCATTTTCTGCATAATTTCATGGGCCTCCATCTAGGAGGAGCTAGAGGGCACTACCAGAGACAGAATAGTTAAAATAATACCCTGCAGCCAGTTAACACCCTGCAGCCAGTTTGCTAAAGCAAAGACTTATTGCCAAAATGATCAATCTTCATAGGTCATAATATACTTGCAGACATTTATCCCTCTAATTTCCTACATCAGACCATATTGATGAAATATGATACGAAATATTTAATTTTGCTACATTTATCACTTCATGATTTTTTTGAAAAGTATGACTTTTGTTTGGATGGAGTGTGATATAACTCACTCAAAGGGCCACTAAAGCTCTGTCATACTTTTTATTTTGGATAGAAAATCTTCATGCACTCAGAAAATCTATGACACATAAAAATACTTACTACGCATTAATAATATGAAGATACTTTTTAAAATCAAAGCTTTTGTTGCAGAGTATATTTAGAAGATTGACCACAATCTTCCATTTTATAAATGCATGCAAATTATCATTGTTAACAACAGTTATCTATACTATTTCTAAAATCCATTTGTTTAACATTCTAACCATGTCTAGGCCCTGAACTGTATCACAATTCTTGACCTCAGATCTTTCTCTTAATGATTTTTTTGGCCTCTGTTCCTCACTCGAAAGGTTTCTTATCCCAGTATGTTCACCTTTTGTATATTTGCAGGAATCCTATTTCATCTGCTAATAGTTTGTGGCAGACTTATGAACATATTACACAAGATTAATCATGCAAACATAGCATATCTTTACTTAGAACAAACACACATGTACACGAAGACATTTTCCAAGATCTTTAACACTCCAATATTTTTTTTTTTTTTCGTTTGACTTATAATGTCTCAGAAAACATTTGCTTAGAAATTCCATCCTCTTCAACATACAGAATTGCTTACAGGTAATCCCAGTGCTTTTGTTAAATAAAGTTGTGTTTCCCTCATGATATCTTGAACAGACTACTTAGAGGGAAATGAGAGAAAGGCTGTGATGTCATGAATAATACCTACATTTTGTTACACAGGCACCATGGACATTGATTTTTCATCTACTGAGAAATTTTTCATATGTCTCATTTCTGGACAGAGGAGTGTTTTCATAATAATTTTATTCTCTGAAGGTGAACAAGCTGTTGGCTGCTCAGCACTTTGTCAGCAATTTTTTCATAGGTGCACACTGTCTGTTCTATAGAGGCTGGTACTCGTTCATATGTTTCAAAAGTTCATCACTGCCACATGGAGGTGGTGAAGTTTTAAAAGATCTAAGGGGAAGTCTCTCTGTTATCTCTGTTGAAATACACTTGCAGTGAGAGAATTTTTCATTATCTTAGCAAAAAATGTCCTTATATGAAAGGAAATAAGGGGTCATTCTTGTCATGCTGGTGTTCTCTTCTCTGAGCTGCTGATAAAATTCTGGTCACCTCAGGTTGCTGGCTTTCTCTGTAATTTCCTGACATTAGATTTGAGAGAGAGCACCTTCTGTAGCTTTTACAGCAGCTCTATTTCCTTTTACTTTATTACTATGAGACTGTTTCATATCATCCTGGAATTTTTTCAGATGTTTCCCATGATTCTTGTCTTTGAGTTCCTGGATAGCTCAGTGTATTTCATTCAAATGTTTTTTATCTTTCTTAACCAAACATCTTCTAACCTCTCCTCTGTATATCTATTTCAGTGGCATGCATCTGGACATCCAAACTGATTTCTACTGATTTCCAGGCATTCTCTTGTTATGAATTAAATAAACACCTTTACAGTCATGCTGATATTGTAACATTTGACTGTTGGAAAAAAAAAGAAGGAAATATGTCAGTGGACTGGAATGATAGCAAGATTCATCACTTAATTCTGCTGATGTATTAAGGTCAAGAACCAGAGGAAAAGACAGGACTTCTGAGCAGGGAACAAACAAACATTTCATTAAAAATATCCCTGGTTTCACTTCCTGCTTGCAATTTTACTTTTTATTTTTCTGAAAAGAATCTGGGAACTAAGTTCTTTTACATTATGTAAAAATCAGTCATCTGACGATTTTTTCGACAAAATTTTAATGTTTGTTTTGTTTTTTTTTTTATCTGAAACTTCCAGGTATAGGAAAAGTGCTGATAAATAATGATGAATTGATTGAGATTGTCTAATGAAAATAAGACATTGTAAATTTTATTTTTTAAATGTGCATTATTTTATTACAAAAATGTTATATTTCCTCCTAAGTATGATGTTTTATATTCAAAAAAAAAGGAAAGGTGGGACACTTTGCTTAGTATACCTTCTTTGCCTACAGATATGTCTTGATCTTTCTTTGGGACACACTATTGGCCAAACACATAGTTTTTAGTAATAAGGAATTCCATAGTTGCCTTATCAATTAATCAATAAAGGCTAACATTTATACTCTTACAAAAAAAGATAAATACAGTGGTATGAGATATCCCTTATGAAAAAAACAAACAGCTGAACCAAACTACTACTGTTACTCCTAGTAGTAGTAGTAGTAGTAGTAGTAGTAGTAGTAGTAGTAGTAGTAGTAGTAGTAGTACAATTATTATTATTATTGTTATTATTATTACTATTACATGTAAGCTATGACTACTTTTTAATTAGCTTTTCATTACTTGTGATGATAAGAAATGACCCTTAAACTATCACACAAAATTATAATGCATCAAATTATTCTTAAGTAACTGCAAATATATATCTGCAGACAGAAATTACTGGAATGCAAGCAATGAGGGGTATCAAATTAAGATGTTTAAATCTTTTTATTCCAGTCTGTTGCTTTTGATAAAATTACAGGATTAATAGTTTCAGAGAAGACAGCAGAGGCAATATATTTTGATTTTACTGAAGCCTTTGATGTGCCATGTTGTGAAACCACAAAAAATTAATTCAAGTTGTCTCATATAAGAACTCTGCCACAAAGATCAACAAAAATCATTGTAGAATGATAAAAAAAGAAGCGCAGTGATAATTTCAGTTTTGCTGTGGAGAGGTTTCTGAGGATGATAAGGTCAGTTCCCTCTTTTTTTCATGTCTTTTATTCTACTGTGTGATGATGCAAATAACATATGCTTCAAATCCAGGCAGGTTTGGACACAACTGAGAAGTCATCCCACCAGGCCCACCAGGTTCAACAAGCCCAGATACAAAGTCCTGCACCTGGGTCATGGTAATCTCTGGGTGACAGGGGATGAAGGGCTTGAGAGCAGCCCTGATGAGAAGGATTTGGGGATGGTGGTGGATGAAATGCTGCACAAAACTGAGTACTGTTCTGTACTCACAGCCCAGAATCATAGAACCATGGAATTGTTAAGTTTGGAAAAGACCTCTAAGATCAAGTCCAATCATCAAACCAGCACCACTACCCTGTTCACTACTAAATGATGTCTTAAATGCCATATCCACATACTTTTTTGGACACCTTCAGAGATGGTGACTCCACCACTTCTCTGGGCACTCTTTTCCAATGTCTGACAACCATTTCTGTGAAACAAATTTTCCTAATATCTGATGCAAACCTCTACTGGTGCAACTTGAGGCCATTTCCTCTCCTCTCCTCTCGTCACTCGATACCTGTGAGAAGAGATTGACACTCACCTCACCACATCCTTCTTTAAGGTAGTTGTAGACAGGAATAAGGTTCTCCCTTCAGCTTCCTTTTCTCCAGATTTAAAGTCTTCTCCAGGCTTTCTTTGGTGGAAAGCCAACCACCTCCTGGGCTGCCTGAAAAGAGGCATAACAAGCTCGTCAAAAAAGGAGGTTCTGCCCCTGTACTCCACTCTGGTGAGGCCCCACCTGGAGCTCTGCATCTACTTCTGAAGCCCTTAGGAAAGACATGGACCTGTTGGAACGAGTTCAGAAAAGACACAAAAATTATTTAGAAGGATGGAACACCTCTCCTATGAGGACAGGCTGAGAGAAGAGAAAGCCTAGAGGAGATAAAGCTCTGGGAACAACTTTTTGGAGCCTTTTAGCAGGGCCTGTTATGGTAGAACAAGAGGTAATGGCTTTGGATTTAGACTTGATAGTGGAAGACATTTTTTCCAGTGAGGGCAGTGAAGCACTGGAATGTGTTGCCCAAAGAGGGTAGGTGCCCCTTCCCTGGAAACATTCAATGTCAGGTCAACTATAGCTCTAAGCAACCCAATTTATTTGAAGATGTTCCACCTCATTGCATGGGGATTGGATCAGGTGACTGCTAAAGGACCCTTCCTAGACAAATTATTCTGATTTTATGATTCCACAAAAATTCTTAGGTACGTACTTTATTCTTGAAGTTGGCTTGAGAAGATGGAGGTAGAATCTGTGGATAGTTTTCTGACTTTTTTCCAAGATAATTTAAAATTGTGAGAGGAGAAGAGCTAAGAAAAAGTCTCCAACAGTGTTCTTATTAGTTTGAATTGGACTAATATTTTTTGCTAAGATAAATTGTGCTTAAAGTTTTATATTCACTCAAATGTTTTCACCACAAGAAGGAAGTCATGTGACTGCCCTGTATACCAAGGACAATGATAAATGCAGTGATTTTACATTAAATACTTTGATAGGTTAAGAAAGATTCTATAAAATGATAAAGAAACTGAGACTAGGTATCTGTGTAAATTCTAGACTATGGAAGAATGGAGTGAAAACACCAAGGAGGATTTGATAGTTGGAACTGGTGAATAATGGGACTTCTTGATTTCTGTAACCAAAATAACAACATTTGCATACCTTTTAACTGATTCTATAATTTCTATTACTATGTAATAATAGGTTTATTCGATTTATATGGAGTAAATCATTCTCCCCCTACCTCTTTTGCTTCAAATTATGTGTAGTTTGGTCCCACTAAAAATAAAGTGAAAGATTTTGACAGAAGACTTTAATGAGAGCTTAGAGGTTTGGGAAATTTCTGGCTAGTTAGTCAGCTCACTTTAAAATAAATAAATAAGAGTTTTCAAGCGTGCGAGCCTGGGGAGAGCTTAATTAAAGTGAATGGGGAAATTAAACTGAAAAAAAGAAAAACTAAGGCAGCAAGAAGGGAAAGAAAATCAGTCAGGGAAACTGCTGAAGGAGTGAGAGTGAAAAAACAAGTACCAGAAAATCAAAACACAATGTTTATAATCATGCTGTGGTTATTCTTTCTGGTAGTTCTTCCTATAGATGCTCTCCACAGACACCTATCACACGGGACAGAGATCTCCAGAGTGGAAGGACAGACACTGTGCTCCCATTGTGGGAATGACTACACAGAGGAGTGGCATCAACTGAAGGGTTTGTCCACACAGAGATGTTTCCAGACATAAAACTGGCAGAATAATTAGTCCACTTTAGAATATGCTAATATGACTTCCCACTGTCTAAATTATTTCTAAAAAAGTGCTTTTATTATTTAGAAGTAAAGTAATTAATCTGGAAGGCAGCTGGATTTACTCAGTGATTGACTGTCTGTGTGGGGGTAGTTATATAAGCATAGCTAAATTGATTGCTGTAGCTATGCTGGAAATTATCCCACAGAAATAGACATACCATAGACTATAATGACAATACATGCCTGTTTTCCCAGTATGTAAATTCTAAAGCATGGATAACAAATTTTAATGTGACGAAAGACAGCTTTTCCAGCTTTTTTTTTTTTTTTTTTATTTTTTTTTAAAAAGGTGCAAAATTGAGCTCTGGGAA
>VZRX01017108.1:0-100114 GCA_013398075.1 Notiomystis cincta | reverse complement strand
TAGTTTATTCTCCATGCTTTCTTTCCTGCAGGGCAGCACTGGTATGAAGCTGAGCTGATCAAACAACTCCTGACAAGACAGAATCATTGACAAGGACTGTACAAGGATGGAGAAAATGCAATGGGAAACCAGAAGTATTTTGTTTAAATCATTAAAATTTATTTTTCTCAAATAGCAAAATACAGTCAGTTTTGGGACGTTGGTGGGGAGCCTCAGGTTGGGACCTTAGGCCAATATTAACATGACTCATCTAAATCAGATGCAAATTTGTTCTGTCCGTTACATTTAACCAGGGAAAGCCACATCAGCACTGCCTCCTGAGGCACCAGCTGCAGCTGTCCCAGAGGGTGCTTCAGCATCTCATTTATGGAAGCAGCTGTGTGTTATCCTATTTGGAATTCATCTGGTCTATAAAGACATGAAGACCTCTCCATCTGCAGGGAGGGAATGGCTTTTATCAAAGGACACAAGTACAGCTCCATGTGCTGGTGGAGCAGCTTCCTGGCTGGAATAAAGTGAATGGATTCTGCATGAAAAGGTTCTGTGGAAGCAGAGTGTTCTCAGGGTACATTCATGAACAGATTGAACTTTGTGTAAAGCAGCTTTACATATTGAATATACATTAACAATCTGTTGTTACTGATGAGGAAAACTGCAAATATTCTGTGCTGGGGGTGTCCCATGCTGGGGGTGTCCCTGGCTCTGGCCAAGGTCTTGATAGCTGTGTCTTGCCCAAATAAGGATGAGGAGGAAACCAAGGGCAAGTGGCTGTTCAGTGTCTGTTGTCACCCCCTGTTTCAAGTGACAGAGAAGCAGCACTTCAGTACAATTACCTGAGCATTGTAAAAGAAAATGAGTTCAACAGTTCAGCACAGATAGGTAGCACAGAGCAGAATGTCATCTCTTCCCAAATCCCAGCCCTTGGCAAAAATCCCATGGACCAGAGGCAAATGGTTTATGGAGAATTTATTCAGATATGGTGGCAGCCAGGTAAATAACTGGCAGTGCTATCTCAGACCCAGCCAGTGAATTCTGTCCTGGAAGGCTGATTTTAATCCTCTAGTTCTCTAAAGTTCTCTAAAGCAAAGCTTTCCAACCCATGGACCAGAGAGTTCCATCACTCCTGATGGATCCATGTGTTGAACAAAGGACAAGTGTCTGTTTAGTGAGTGTTTTGCTGCTCATGGCTGTGTGTTCAGGGGAACACGGACATATCTTCCCTCAGCCCCAGGAGCAGCTCCAGGCTGAGACCTCTCCCCACTGGTGATGGCTCTGGGGGAGCTGGGTGCTGTGGGGTCAGAGCACACAGGACAGGAGCAGGGACAGCTGCACAGACTCTGCAGCAGCTCCTCCCAGCTGATGTTCAGCTGTCCCACGACAGCGGTTCCCAGAGCGTTCATCTGTCATCAGGAATCTCAGCTCTTCCTGTAAAAGTGCCAACTGGATTTACAGTCTGGACTCCTCCAAGGTCTGACTTTCCAGGACAATCATCTGCTGTTCAGCTGCTGTGTCCCTGGCAGTGGTGGGACAGGACTGTCCTTTGCATTCACATCAGACCTCAGCAAGCGGTGTCTTTGTTGGTGCCGACAGCACCGATGCAAAACACCCCAGTAGCTTATGAGTGAAATACAGACCTGACTTCAAAGGCAGCTGAAGTCCTCTAGAAGGGCTGGGAAGGGGGGAGAAAACCCATGTTCATATTTACCTCAAGGTCAGCAGGTGATAGCCCAGAAATAGGATACAGGGAGAAGTAAAGTGGAATTTTTGTACTTTTCCTGTCAGAGCTACAATATTATACAAAGTAATTGAAATTACGGCTGGAGTTCGTATGGGTTTTGCATTAACTGTGGTCATCTCTCACTTTTCAAGGGGGAAGGCAGAGCAGTGGGACATTCCACAGCTGGGGTTGTGTGCTGGATCGAGCCCAAGGCTGTGGCTGTGGGTTTGCCTTGGACTGACTCAGTGCAAGGGCATTTCTGTGGCACTGAGAGCAACGAGCTGTCTCGTTGGAAGCAGCATCCAAAGCAAGGGTGATGCTCCTGGCAGCTCAGCTCCAAACAACAGTTCTGCTGCACCAACGGCTGTTTTCTCTTGGTACTTGTCGCTTTTAGGGTAAGTGTTCTGTTTTGAGCATTTCTCATTTTGACAGGGAAAGACTAAGCTGCAGGTGAAATGACAGGAGAAATTGTAGACTCACCACCTCTCCCTCGCTTCGCTGTTAGTGACAACTCTGTTGTAAAGTATTTCCACCCACGGGATATTGGCCAGCAGTCCTCTCTGCTCAAAACAGGGGTAGGCTCCTGGATTTCCCCCTCGACTTTCTCTGAAGTGTGTCAGGTCTTGCTCTGCCAGGAGTTCAGAACAGAGAAAATGTCCAAAACCATTTCAGCTTGACCAAAGCGCGCCTGGAGCTCGGCTCACGGGGAGAAGGTGGTGGTGGTCTCCGTCTCCATGGCGAGGGAGGACCGCCTGTTGTCGCGGCAGGAGGTGAGCTGCCACAGGCGCTCCTGGCTCAGGCAGCCCAGCTCCTTCAGCAGCTTGAAGAGGTCGGTGCGGAATTTGACGCCGATGAAGGCGTAGAGGAAGGGGTTGAGGCAGCATCGGAAGCAGGCCAGGGTGTAGGTCACGTCATCTGCCACGTCCAGCTTCTTGCTCTCCTCACACGAGCTGGTCTGGTTGAAGGCTGAGATGGTCTTGGCCAGCATGACGCCGTTGTAGGGCAGCTGGAAGACGACGAAGACGATGACCACGGCGATGATGACCTTAATGGCCTTGTTCTTCTCAAAGTTGCGGGCCTGGAGTAACGTTTTGATGATGACGAGGTAGCAGAAGGACATGACCAGGAGGGGAATTAAGAAGCCAAACACCATTTGGGACACTTTGATGCCCGTGTTGAAGGTCTGCAAATCGTTAGCAATGATGGAACAACGGGGACTGCTCTCTGAGTTGTTCACCCCACTGTGAACCAGCTCAGGGATCGAGAGGGTGAAGGCCAGGAGCCAGATGAGGATGCACGTCACCTTGCTGATGAATATCATGCGGGGGCGCAGGCGGTGGGCCGAGGCAGCCTGGACGATGGCGAAGTACCTGTCGATGCTGATGGACAGGAGGAGCAGCATCCCGCTGAAGAAACTCATTTTGCAGATGCAGTAGACAGCTTTGCAGGCAAAGCTCCCAAAAAGCCAGTACTTGGCTGCACTGGTGGCCCAGAAGGGGAGGGTCAGCAGGAAGAGGATGTCTGCCAGAGCCAGGTTCAGCAAGTAGATGTCTGTCATGGTCTTCAGCCTCTTGAAGTAGATGTAGGTGAGCATGACCAGCCCGTTCCCCAGCAGCCCCAGGAAGCAGATGAGGCTGTACATGGCCGGGAGGAAGGCAGCACGGAAGTTACGGACCTCCTTCTTCTCACACAGGGACTCGAACATGCTGTAGTCGATGGTGCTGTTGGAGTCGTAGTCATCAGTGACATTGTTCCCAGCACAGAACTGCAGCAGGAAAGAGAAGGAGAGTGTCTTGGGACAAGGACTGTGTGCTGTGCCTGTGTGGCCATGCTGGGAAGGGAGCCTGGGGAGAAGTCCCAGGGAGCTCCCAAATGCTGGCTCATGCCAACATCACAAACAGAGCTGAGACAAGCTCGGGGCTGGAAGCGTTTCCCATAAATATGTGAGGTTTGGGGCTTTTCGGGGGCTCCAAGTGGGAATTCCATTAGAAATGTTTCGTGCTCAGCCAAAGTAACACCTGCAAACCCTCAGATGTGTGGCAGCTTTCCAGAGTGTTCCAGGACCCGCCTCCAGCTGTGTGTACGCAGCTGGCTGTCAGATAAAATGTGAGAAATAAAACATCCTTCGGCTAAATTACAAATCAGTGAAGGTGCCAGTGACACTGAGGAAGTGCAGTGAGTGCAGCAGGAAGCTGTTTCCCTGTCAGTGTGGACACGGGGCCAGCATCTCGTCCAGGCCCCTGATTTCAGTTCTGATAGTTCTTGTTTCATCTTCCTACACTGCCATAGCCTGCGGGGCACACAGAGCCTGCGGTGTCTGCGCCCTGCTTTTTGAGACTTATTAGTCTCCAGAACCTTCTCCCCATCTCACACACATGAAAGGTTTCCCCTGGATACCCCCACCCTTTATCAGTGAGCATCTCGGTGCTCTCCATCGCAGCAGTTTGGCTTTCACCACATCCTGCCAGGCTGCCAGCAGTGAAAGGGAAAAGCACGGGCTGCTCAGCTGAGCCCATGGGCTGAGCCTCAGGGAGCTCCAGGGGCTGAGGGGTGGCCACTGCTGCCAAGGGACCAGGGGCACTGGGCCCCTGATCTGGGAGCAGGTCATGGCACAGCTCTGTGCTTGGGGTCCTCCTTGCTGGGCCAGGGGACTCTGAGTGAGAACAGGCAGAGGAAGATGCTGAGCTCTTCCTCCTTGGGCACATCCCTCTCCAGCACTGTGCTCAGTCAGAGCCTGGAATCTTGACCAGGGATTTGCAGGGAGCAGGAGCTGACTCAGCGTGGGGTGCTCCTGTCTGTCCTGAAAATGCTCATTCTGGGGCTAAAAGGAGACTCACACAGCCCAGGCCATCTGAAAATGATTGTGTTTTTCACTGTTTTTCTCTCCTTGGTTTTGTTTCTCTTGTTTGTTTTTCTGTAGCTGGGCTCTGCTCTCACCTCTCACCTCCCACAGCTGGATCCTGGGGTGGGCAACTGTGTCCCCACACATTTCTGGGCCTGTGGGTGGCTGCTCTGAGTTTTTGAGATCTCCCTTTACCCACAACACAAACCAGCTGGATTTCAACAATATCACTGAAGACATCTTACCTGAAAAACAAGCGGCAGGCTGAAAACAAGGGTGACCTTTAGCTGCTTGCCTGGGGAAGAAGGAGATGTTGTGTTAGTGGCTGAAGGGGGGTTTCCACATGGTTCTCACTTTGAAAAAGCAGTGGGTCATGTTGGCCATGGCAGAGCCCTCACCACTGAGGAAACCAAAGCTGGAGAAGATGCCAGCAAGATAACCCAGGGTCAGGTATGTTACTGTCAGAGCACTGGGGGAGTCTCAGGAGTCTGCTCCCTCTGGCTGCACAGAATCATGGAACAGTTTGGGCTGGAAGGCACTTCTAAAGGTCATTCAGTCCAACCCCCTGCAGTGAGCAGGGATGTCTACAACTAGACCAGGTTGCCCAGCGCCCTGTCCAGTGAAGGCTGAGAGCTGAGGACTCTCAGCTTGGGCACAGTGCACCCATTTTGATTTTATCCATTACTTTTCCCTGCAGGCAGCCAGCAAGTTCCCTTGTGTCTGAGCAGGGAGGGTACAGCTTAATCCATGTGAAAATATCCAGCAGTGGGGGCCATAAATCTGGCCCAGCTGTGCCCACGTGGTGCCTGGGCCATGGAGAGGAGAGCTCAGCTCCCCATGGGACAGACAGAACTGGAACTGGGTAGATTTATTGCTTGTCTCTAAATGTCAAGAGTTGACTTCTGCTGCCTTGGGATGTGAAAATACAGGATGCTGACATCTGGGAGGAAAAACTGAATTCAGAGCCAGGTGTGGTGGTAGTGAGAGCAATCTCAGCTAAGCAGCTCTTCCTGCTGTGGTTAGCAGGACAGGGGCCAGGGAAACCTTTCTCCTCGCTGGTTTTACAGTTCATACCAGCATCTACCCCAGGCAGTTGCCACTGAAAGTTGCTCAGCTGGAAGGAAGCAGTGAGAAAGCCCCGGGCTCCACTCTGGGGTAGCAGGAGATGTGTCCCTCCCTGAGGGGTGCCTTGGCCCAGGATGTCCCTCCAGGCACTGGCTGGTCCCTGCAGCCCCTCACTCCCTGGGGGTTTTCTGCTCTGGGGGTGCAGCTTTCAGCTGCCTGTTCCTCCTAGATCTCTGCCTTGCTCCTCGTGGCCTGGTTGTTCATGAATGTGACTCATTCCTGCTGGACTCAGCTCTGCTTGGTTTCAGTTGCACCAGGCCAGGATGATGAACTTCCACCACAGGTAACTGCACCCAGCACACCAAGTCCCTGTGTTAAATCACATGCAACAGCTTCACTAACAGCAGATATACTTACCTGTGAGTGGGGATGTGTTTAATATGTGAGGCTGATGTGTGGGTGAGGGATCCTCAGCCACGTGTGAAAACTCATGGTGCTCATCCCCAGGCCTGTGTGAGAGCCTCCCCTGAGGTCTCCCACAAGCTGTGTCTCACCTTCCCCACTTATTTTTGTCTTTTATGCTCCTGCAGCTGTGTTCTCAGTTGTGTTCATCCTCCCCTCACCTTCTCCAAACCCTCCTGGGCGTATCTGAGAGGTTTCCTGGGGAATTCTTGGTTCAGGTGACTCAGGGGTGGAGGAGAGCAAGGCTGGGACTCAGGGGTGAAGTGAATCCTCTGGCTGTTCTGTCCAACCAGTGGCTTTCACTCTGACCAGTCTCAGACTTCAGGAAGAAGTTTGGTGTCTGCTGTGGTTGTCTCCCCTTCAAGCTGCTGCCCTGGCTTTTGCATATGACACAGGAAATACATCAAAGCCCCAAGGACTGAAACTCATTTAGGTGGGTTTCAGCAAGCCCAGGCTGCAACTGCTTTCCCTGACTGGGGTCCCTGACTCTGCAAACACCACAGCAGCCTTCAGACTTCTGCTGCACCTTCTAAATGGCCTGGTTTCCCTGGGACCCCTGCAGCTGCTGCCCCTGGCAGCCTGTGGATGGGGGATAAGTGCCTGTGCTGGAAACTCAGCCCCACCAGGCACTTACCCCTGTGGCAGTGGATCAGAGGCAGAGAAGAACCACCCTCATTCCATGGAGGAAAAGTTTGGTACCTAAACCAAACTCCACCAGCTCTCCATGGCTTGGTTTGCAAACTCCAAACTTAACCTGGCCAGTCCCAGAGCCAGCCCTGGTGAGGGCTCCTTTGCTCTGTTCTGTTTTCTTATTGCCCTGTGAAGGTCTAGAAAAACAGGACTGAGAACGTGACTCAACCAGCTCCTGAAACAGTTCAGCTGATATAATTCCTTTGAAGATTATCATTGGGGTTTTTTTTCTCCCCCTTCTCAGTTGCTGTTTCAAGTGTCTTAAATGTCAAATGACTTTTCAATATGAAGAAAGCCTCTTCTGCCCCTCTTCTGTGCCTCCACCTCAGATTACATATTTGCAAAAGCACAACTAGAGAGGCCCTGCTGCCTCCTGCTCCCTCCACACCAGTTTGAGCTCATTTTTATCACTGGTTTCAGTCAGACTGGACAGGACTTTTATCTCCCCAACCTGTCTTGTGGTCTGGGGCAGTGAGCAGAAGCAATTATCATGACATGAGTCTTGCTTTGCAGTTTATCAGGCAGTTTAGGTACATTTCTCCATTTTTCTTTCTTTTTTTCCACACCTCCTGGCAGTTGGCTGCTGTGGGTATTTTCTTAAAGTTTTAAAGGTTTTGTTCCTCAAAATATTAAGGAAAAAAAACCCTCTCAAAAGTCCCTGCAACCAGTTGTACTAAAAACCTCTTTTATAAAAATACACCAAATGAGTCAGCTTGGCCCCAAAGTCCCAGGTCAGCCCCTAGAGCTCAGCCAGGGAGGTGCTGCTTTGAGGCCATCCTTGTCCTGAAGGACCTGGAAAGAGGTGGAAAGGGGAATTGCTCCATGGGAATGAAGGAAGGAAGGAAGGGGATGGGAACCCCTCAGTTTCACAATCTTCCTCCACAGATTAAGCCCAAGGGGTGGAATTCATCCCTTGACAGCTGTTGAGCTGTTCAGGCTCCCTCAGTAGTAAAGGGAAACAGGTGTTTTTAAGCCCTGGTTCAGGTGCCCTGGGGTGGGCACCTGGGGCACAGTTTAGGCTGTGCTCAGGCAGAAGGGTGGCTGAGTTTGGACAGGTAGATCCCTCCCAGTTTATCTGGATCTCCCTCAGTACCAGCTACTAATTGTGAGCAAGGTAAGAGCAGCTGCAGGAGTGGTGAATCCCCTCAGGTGCATCCAGAAAAGCCTCTGACAGGGGAAGTATTTGGTATCAGGATGGCTGAGGGTGTTTGTTCAGGTCACACAAATGACCAGGGCTGCTGCTACAGCTGAGGGATGCACGAGAGCAAAGCAGGAGCTGGGAATGCTTTAGGGAGCCTTGGCAAAGCTGGGCCAACCTGCTTTGGCCAAACCCTCGTGGTGAAAGAAGGTTTTTTGGCCATCTGGAATTGCAAAGAAAAGTTCTGGCCTCAGCACACGTGTAGGCAGTGATTAACCTGCTCTCGTATTTTATACGTGTACCAGTTTCTGGTGCCCCTTCTCCAGGAGTACATGAGGCTCTTGGGGGAAGAACCAGATATTTCTGAGAAAAGTTAATCTTACTTAAATGATCTAATGACTACTGGCAGTTAACAGCCTGTTCTTCCCCCTTCCCCTCCTCACAACTGGCAGAGGAAGGACACTGTCATCTCGGGAGTGAGTGGACCCAGTGAAACCCAGTCATGCTCTTATTTCATGTGTTCACTGATCTATCACAGAAGAAAGTTAATAATTCTCTACCTCCAGTCCTTTCAGGAAACTGTGAATCAAAAGACAAGATAAGCAGAGAGAAGCAAGTTGTGAGAACTGCTGAAGAGAGCCAGTTGTGTTTTAAGAAAGCACCATGGTGATGCATCTTCCAGGGAAATGAAGTATTTCTCTAAATACAAAAGTAGGACAAAAAGCCCAAAGCAGGGACATTATCATAATCTGGTCAGGTTCTCACTAACTCTTTCTTTTCCCTGTCATGATAAACCTTTCCCAGGTGCTAAGTTCAGCTGCCCCAGACACTGAACCCCTTGGAAGAAGCAGCCCACAAAGTGCCCACAGGATGATGCAGAGGACAAAAGTTTAAATGAGAAGAATGATGTGTGGTGGACCAATCCAGCTAAGTGTTTGTTTGGATGCAGGGATTCCAAAATCCAAAAATTTCCTAAGCCATTGATTGCCAGAGGCTGTGAGGAGACATCCAGGAGAAAGAAGACTCCCTTGGTCCATTCCCTGCTCCTGCCTGGAGGGTCCTGCCCCCTCTTTTCCATGCATCCCCCCAGAGCTTCCTGCATACCTGGAACACCCTCAGGATCTTCTGCATCCCTGGAGCATCCCCAGAGCCTACTTTATTCACCAGAACTTCCTACATCCATCCCCCTGACCATCCCCAGAGCCTCCTGCATCTCCTGCTTCCCCCAGTGTTCCTGCAGAAATTTTGTTAATAGAAATAATTTGCAAAAGACTGGATGGACTTAGTGAACAAACTCAGGTCTCCTTGCTCCCAATTCCTTGACTGATTCACTGAATTAAAATGTTGCCAGGGAGAGTGTTCTCTTTCTCTCTTTTCTTTTATAATTAAGAACAGAAGAACAGGTGCGTCCTATGCAAGAGTCCATTTGCTTTGGAACAAAAGGGCCCCTTAAAATTGCCTCCCAACATCTTCTTTTGTGTTTGTTTCTGAAGTGATTTGAGGTTTTTGAGCTTCTAAAAGAGAACAGTGCATTTTTTTTTCCAATAGTAAAAATGAGGAAGATGAAAGTCTTTCTATCGTTTAAATACTCTGATAGAAGTGCTGCGCTCCTGTGTCACAAGGCAGGGACTGGGAATCATTAATGAAGCTGAAGACAGAGCCAGAGGCTGCAGCCCAGGTACTCACCCCCATCCATGGTGTGTTTCCAGCAGGATCCAGTCACAGAAGGAACAAGAGCATCACCTGCTCTGGTGCCACCTCCCCAGCTCCTGCCTTGACCCTCCTTGGGGAACTCTGCTTTTATACTTTCCTCACGCCTATGAGGAGCTCATGGGTACCCTGAGGTTACTGACACTGAGACTCTCCTCCCACTTCTCATGAGTTCAGAGCAGTGCTGACTTCTCGGGGTGCTTAGGCTCTGCCTTGTCTTCTGTCTAACCCACAGCTGTTACTGACATTTGGGGAAGCTTTGCTTTTTGGACTGACACATGAGAGAAATGGTCTGTGGTGAAGGAAATGGGAAGGAAGCTATTTCTTACACACACACCCCCCCCACAGCAAATCCTGATTCATCTGTGGAGCCCTCAATGCTGGAGGAAACAGATGATCCCATCCCATCTACCAGACCTGTTTTGGGAAGGGTGTTCAGGATGAGAAGTCTCAGTGCACAAGAGCTCTTCGCCCTTCTCCCTCTGGCTACACTGCCAGGGGCTCAGTGACTCCCCACCTTTCTCCTTTTGGGTATTTTTTGTATTTTTGTCTTCCCCAAAAAGCTCTGCATTTTGTCAGTCTCCCCCAAGGTAAACCAGTGGCTTTCATTTGGTGGGTGTCAGAGGACTCTGCTTTTGGAACAGACCCCTCAGATAGAGGGGTTGTTCCTCAGACAGAACATCTCCAGCTCCTCACAAACTCACTTTCCTCCTAGGCCAGGGTTACCTAGAAGTGATGCCTTTGGCATCTTGTCCTCTCCATCTTCTTACACTGTGTCAGTGCTGTTACTGCAGCCAGGTGGAAAAATTGGGCATCACAGGATGGAATCCTAGCCCAAATTAAATATATCTGAAGTTGAGGATAGTTTTGAGGGTCCTGTGGATGGTCTTAGGTCCTTTATGAAGACTCAGATCCAGTTTCACACCCTCCTTTGGCATGGTCCCAGCCCAACTGCCACTCAAAATCCTCCCCAGTGCTTCCCTCTCAGTGGGCCAGTGCTGGTGTAGTTCTGAGCCCATTCTGGGGTGCTCAGGGAACAGGGTGCTGGGGTACTCAGGGTCAGGAGTTTGGGGTGCTTGGGGGCAGGGTGCTGGGGCTGGAGAACTGTGCCAGTTTTCCTGTGCTCACACAAGGTGACCCTCAATCGCCTCGGTGCTCTCTGAGCGCGCGGCACCGACTCCTCCGCACCTCGCCTGGCTTATCTCCATCAGCAGGAGCCCCTCACATCTCTGCAGCTATTTATTGCTCTGTTTGCCTTTGCTCATCAGCTATCCAGGCAGGTACGCTGCCTCGAGAGCTTTATCTCATAACCACTTCCTCCAAGGAGGACCAGAGATGAAAGACTTCCCTTGGGTACCGGCAGAATACCCGGAATCAAGGGGTGTAACAGGAGTGTGAAGGCTTCACACAGGGTCACAGCACTGCCTGGGGAGCTGTGGGTGTGCAGAGGAGGCACGGGCCCCTCAGGGTGCTCTGTGCTCACCCTGCTCCAGGGAGAGGCACCAGGCAGTGTCCTGGTGGATCCATGCCCAGGTCCACGCTGGCTGAAGCCAAAGACAGGAGAGGGGAGGCAGGCAGGTGATTTGTAGTTTGTTTTCTTCACATGGTCCCAAGATTCACCTTCACAGTTTTGGCACGTGCCGAGTTCTGTTTTGTCAGAGTCCATTCAAGCAAATAGTTTTTCTTGAAAATAATGGGAATATTTAAAAGAAACAATTTGCTCTCTATGTATGACACTGAACTTCTTGTACGGTCACGTTTTATACCCAGGGAGTTCTCAGAACATTTACTAAATCTTTGCCTGATTTGATTGTGTATATTTGCAGCCTATTTCATGCCTAAGTGATTCCATCTCTTTGACACATTGCCTGAACCCAGGCGCCCCATGAGCCGCTTTTCACAAAACTGTGATCCCATGTGAGCAAACAGACCAAACTCAGACAGTGCCAGGCCTGAGCTGTACTCGTGAAAGCCATTGCACTGTGCTACTAGAACTTATTTGTTATCCCAAAGTTAATTAACTACACAAAAAGAATCAAATTACCAGGTATTCCAGTCCCTCTGCTCCCTTCCAGTGCCCAGGAGAGTGGAAGTCAGTGAATCCAACCTGCTGCCCAGGCTGCAGTGGGAGATGTGGGGCAGCTTTCATCCATAAACTTCTCAAAGGAAAATGCAGCTCCTGAAAAACTCCACAGGAAGTTGAGAGAGATTTCAGTTCAGTTCACGTTGGTTCCACTTGAACTGAAATATTGAGTTGAACTGAACTGAGCTGTGCAACCTTTAATTGACCTGATGTGAAATTGCAATTCACTCAGCAATGGAATATGGCAAGGAAGTTTAGCTCTGTGTTTCACATCCCTGGCCTGTGTGTAAAACCGGAATTCCTGTGGGACATCCCAACACAGTCTGTCAGACCTCCTGACACAGTCTGTCAGACCTCCTGAGGTGGGAAAGATCCCAGAGCTCCAGGAGAGGATTCCCAGCTGGCACATGCAGGCTGGGGGACCTTGGAAATCAGAACTCAGGGCTCTGGCTCAGGAGGTGGAATTCGGCCTGCGAGAAGCACAACATGGGATGTTCTTACATCCTGTACTCAAAACGTTTTGGTATTTTACACCAGTTTTGCTTTAGGTGATTTGAGATGGAAACACCAGCTCTGTTCCCCTCTGGCTGACATGAGCCATGGGAAGGTTTGTCCCCGTGGCCGGAGGAAGCCAGAGGTGCCCAGACAGAAGTGTTGGTGAGTTCAGGGTGGACCTTTCCCAGCTGCACTTCCCCGTCACATTTTTGCACTGACGTCAAGGAGGAGTCCTGACGTCTGTCCTGCTGCCTCCTCTGCCTGTCAATGGATCTCCCAGCTCTGGCCTTGCTGCTGCTCAGACCCCCCCTCTGACGTCTGGGGACATCCAGGGGGGTTTGTGGTCGAAGTCAGCAGGGTCGCTCCAGGGGGGTGTTGACACTGTTTTTCCCCAGGCAAGTATAAAATAGCAGAAGTGAAATTGTGAGTAAATTCCTGACCTGAAGAGTGGCACTGAGCTGGGATTCCTCACCCAGCGGAGTTCTTTGAGCGAGTGTAGGGGATGCCCTAAGAAACATCTCGTGATTGTGATCTCACCACCAGCTTATTAACAGATCCTTATCCTCCAGAGGGAGGAAGCAATCTGTGCACTGCCAGGCTCTGATTGGGATGCACAGCTGCCCGTGGTGGTCAGCCACAGCAGAGAAGGGCACACCCAATGTCACTGGGAATTCACCTGCTTTGTGCCCACACCACGTCCCAGGGGATGGCCCGGCTCTCCAGTACTTTTTTGAGGAAAACAAAAAAAATATTACCAAATTGGCATTTGCCCTGCACTAAACAGTTGGATATCAGCAAGAATTTCCTCATGGACAGGGTGGTCAGGCATTGGAAGGGGCTGCCCAGGGAGGTGGTGGAGTCCCCATCCCTGGAGGTGTTCAGGGTATGACTGGATGTGGCACTCAGCGCTCTGGTCTGGGTTGATAAGGTGGGGATTGGTCACAGATTGGACTTGGTGACCTTGGAGGTCTTTTCCAACCTAAATGATTTTATGATTCTGTTCCATGAAAGCAGCTCCCTCATCCTGGAGCCCAGGAATTGAGACATGAGGAGGGAAACAGACCTGGAGACACCAGTGGGGAGGGGCCAGGCTGGCAGGGACAGCAACACTCCCCTTTCCAACCCCAGGGTGAGAAGGGCAATCTGGGTGATGCCATTTGACCACATGCACTGCTGATGCCTCTGTCCCTCAGGGCAGGGCTGGGCAGCTTCCCATGGGATCTGCTCCCTCTTGTCTGCCCAAACCTCCTGGGCTGTACACAGAGGGGCTGTCAGGAACAAAGGGATCCTTTCTGGCCAGAACATGAAGGAGACAGTGGTCACCTCAGAATGGTGGGGGGGAAAGGAGAGGTAATTAAAAATGGGAAGAAAAGCTCCTGGGATGTTACTGAAACCGTGCCAGGGGGCATATGAGCACCAGCTGTGTCTAGGGATGGTTTGAACCTTCCCACCCAGGTGGGCAAACTGCCGTGCAATTCCCACGGGGTATCAAACACTAGTGAGCAGTGAATCATTTAGAGAGATAACAAGGTATGGTTTAGGGAGATAAAGGGATATTGACTAAGGAGATAAAACATTATGACCCATAAAAATAACTGAGAGTTGAAGTGACCCTGACCATCCAGTAAACATCCTTCCTACAAGTTGTGTTCCTTTATTCAAAAGGTGGAAGGTTTAACACCAATCTGCTGCTGTCTTTGGATGAAAACTCGATATAGAAATTGGAAATAATCCCATCAGTGATTGTTCCAAGAAGAGCTCATCCAGCCCTCTCTGTTACAGATCTGGCATTTCTCATCCCTGGGATTAAAAATTGTGATAAACCCATGATAATGTGATTTTCCACTTGGTTTCTGTTGTTACTATCACTCTGGTTTGGCTTTCCCCAGCCCGAAACTGGTGCCAGAACTAAGATGTCTTTTTCTCCACTGTTTAACAGAATCGAGTGGTAAAAGCAAATTGAAACTAGTTGTTGACAGAAATGACTGACTTTGAAGTTAGAAGTGAAGATTTACGTGATGATTTACAACAAAATAAGACTCCAGCCCGATACGCGTAAAACCACTTCAAAAAACCCCTCGAAGACTGTGGAAAAAGAAACATCAAAGTGAAAGAAGGGAACTGAGATCACAAACAGCAAGATAGACTTAAAGCAGTATCTGGGCTTTCAGATTCGAGTGCCTGATCCCACTTGGTCCCCAGATCCCACTGGGAGAGGTTTGCCAGTCACTGTCAGTAACACTGTGCAAAGTCTTGAGCAGGTGTTGCAGCTCCTTGAAGGCACAGTCTTGGCTGCAACAGTCCAGGATGGAACTGGGACTTGCTGGGTGCCTGCCTGGGAAAAGACATGGAATTCCAGCCTCTCTGAGCGCCTGACATGATTGAACCCCCAGCTCTGCAGCGCAGCACCCACCGTTGATATCCAGGTGCCTGGAGAGCTCAAAGCTGCAGGTGAGTGACCTGTGAGCATCTCACCCAGATGTGCCCAATTGGTACAAATGCCTCACCCTGTGAGTTGGTACAACTGCTTCTCACTGAGCTGGTACAAGGAGCAGCTCCCAGGGTGAGGGGAGTTGACCTCCAGCTGGGAGTTGTGTCGTTTCAAGCCCCGAGCAGTCACACCGAGCACGAGCTGCCACAGTGCTGCTGCCTGGCTCTGGCGATCCTGGACAAGCAAAGCACGGCCCACGTTCGCAGCCAAGGGTAGGGCTGTGTGTCCTTCTTCGGGCAGGTTGATGGGGACTCCTGGTGGCAGTGCGTGCTCCAGCTCACACACCTCTGCCAGCACGTTACCTGCACCGATTCCGTCTCCAGTCGGCCATGAGGGGTGTTTCCCCCCAGTATTCCAGCGCTGGGGACTGCTGGGAACACTTGTCCGTTAAAGGGATGAAGGGAGGAGCAAGGATAGTGGTGGTGGTAGCAGCATGGTGAGGGGGTTTGGATTGGTGGCTGATCAAACGTGCTTTGAGTAGCTTTTGATAAATTGAGGAAAACACCGGAAAGAGCTTTAAAAAAAAATCTGAACAGCAAAGCCTGCCTGGCTGGAGGTTCAGGGCAAAACCTGGGGGGAGAAAAGGAGAAACAAACCATCCCTGTCTCCTTGGGACAGAGCAAGCAGAGGCTGCACTTGGAGCTGGTGGGAAATGGAAAAGCTCATCCTGGGGTAGAGGAGGGACCTCGGCAAAGGCCTGAGCAGAGCGAGGGTCTGACCCTGCTCCCTTTGTGCTGCCCACCCTCCTCACCCCAGTTTATCACCACCACCACCACCCCCCCATCAGGGGGAGCTGCTCCCCCAAGCCCCCCAGGTGAGGGTTCAGGGTCTCTCTGCTCCTGCCCTGAGCTGCGTTGCTGCAGCACAAGGCTCTGAGCAGGCTCTGGTTCCCCGGCACACACGAGCTGCCCCAGCCACCTCTTTTTGCCAGCGTTCAGGTTTGCTTTGATATTTTATTCCTGTAAAGCTCCTTTAATCTGTTTTATTTCTTTCTGTCACCAGCATAATCCTCTCTGTGAGCAGCGTCTGCAGCTCGTTTGGCTCCTGGCAGAGCAACTTGGCAAGACTTGTCCAGGTGATACACAGGCGAGTTTTTACCATTTTTTTCAAAAAAACCCCTTTGTTTGTTTCTCTGTAAACCTTTCTTTCTTCTCTGAAAGTTCAGCTGCTGAGGATTTTGTCTTTCTGGGAAGCCAAGCTCAGTCCTTTATGTAGGTGAGAGGTTTGGAGGGGATTTGGGTGCATGAAGCTCTCAGAGGCCAGGGCTCTGGGTTCACTTTACCTGGTGAATCATTTCTGAGCAGCCTCACAAGGTGCCTGGTTCATATTTTAACATCTAAATCCCTTTCAAAACTTACCCTTTGGGCCTGCTTTGTGCTATGAACCTGTTACTCTGTACCAGCTTTGTAGGTTAGAAAGTTTTTGGGGGTGATAAAATCTAATAATTACATAAATGCAAAGAAACCTCCCCAACAAACCCCCAAACCAACAAAAAACTTTAAGATCAGTTCTTTTTTTAACCCAGGCTTAACAACTTTTACTGAGTATGTTTTTGTGGTGAGATAAAAGCATATTTTTGACAACGACCCAGCAGAGATGAGAACCTTTGCCTGCAGAGGAAACCGGCAGCAGCACCATAATGTCAGAGGTCACAATGCCTGAGTCAGACTCAAAACCCCCTGGTTTTTCTTGAAGAGAAAAACAAACCAAAGAAAACAACTCCCTCACATGATGCAAGGCTTGGATTTTGCCTCTTTGCTTCAGTCCCCCGGGGGTGTGAGGGACTCTCCAGCTCTCAGCAGCCCATGGGGGATGGCTGCACCCCAGACCTGCCAGACCAGGCACCCAGGACACAGAGCAGCTCCAGCAGGACCAGCAGCAAAGCACAAGGGCTCTTCCTCGTGGGAGAAAGTGGTCCTGGCCCTGCTGGGGACCTGCAGGTGGGCACAGAGTCCCTCAAGAACATCCCACTGAGGACCTAGGAGGGCACAGGGCCCACCAGGAGCTCCAGGTTGCTCTGAGGAAGGGCTGCTGCAGGAGCCAGGTTTCTCCCCAGGCGAGCCCCTCTCCTGTGCTGGGTCCCTGATGCTCCTGTCCCTTGTGGGCACCTCTGCCAGGCACCACAGGGCTGGTCAGTGCTCCAATGCAGCCCACAGGCATTCCTTCACATTCTCATGTGCTTGGACAAGTTATTTCACCCATGAAGAAGACACCTACTCCCTCAGGTACACACCCTGAGCTGCACACACCCGTCTTTGCCAATAATTAGTTATTTACATACACCTTGAGAATTTGGAGCAGATGAAAAGCACCCCCGGCCTACAGAACCCAGGGCTGCTGCAGATAAAAGCTGTTGCACAACAAGGGTTTGCAGCACCTCAGGTGTGGAACCCCACCTGGGCCCCATGGGGGCTCCAGTCCAGCCAGCAGCTGGTACCATGTAAGAAATAAAATCCTGTGTGTTTATTTTCCTGGCTTCAGATGGAGAACAGCTGATGAAAGCTCTGAACCAAACACTGGCACTACCTTAAGAGACAAGAACAGACAACTGTGAGTTTAAAAAAAACCAAACATGTTGGATTTTATTATTTTTAGACCATTTTTAAAAAAAAAGGATTTAAAAAACACCATCTGATAGACTCACTGCTCTGCAAATACACATCGGTTCACTGAAACATTATGTGTTCCCTCAGTTGTAAAGTCAAGAAGTGGCCCATGACTGTTGCTGCAATTCAGTGTATTTTTTTTTCAGGGCTTTTGCTTATATAGAGCAAATTATGGCCTTTTCAGTACATTTGTAGAGTCCCCAGAGGTTCTGAAAGCTCATGACAAGCAAAACTACTATTTTTTACCATTTGTGCCGTATCAGTGACTGTCTGCTCAGAGAACATGTGCGTGTCTAAACACTCTCCTGCTCTGTCCTGTGCCAGGTTTCTGGCTGAGGCCACACCAGGGTCTCTTGGTAGCAAATAAAGGAATTAGTTGGTAAAGAAAAGCAAAGGCTTGTTGAAAAGAATCCTGCACCACAGAAAAAAAATCCCTCATGATGTGTCATTTCCTGCAAGACTACACTGAGCCCTTTGGAACTGGATCTCCTGACATGCCACATACAGATCATGAGCAAGTTTCCATCACTGCAGAGCAGCTACTCTACAAAAACAAGTTACACCAAAAAACCCTAAACCCCAGACTTTCAGCCTCACTCTGGAGCTGTTCCTGAGGACTGAGAGCTTTCTTTAAAAACTGGGGCAGCTGCAGCAGAACTTGCCCTTGCTGGGGCAAGCAGCAGTGGTGGGACACAGGGGATTCTGGGGTTGTTAGGTAAGGAGAGGCTCCAGGTGACACCGTGGGCAGGCATCAGGTCTTTGCTCCATACTAAGATCAGCTCTGAATGCCTCAGCCACATTCCAGCCTCTCCAGAAAACCACTGGTGCCAGTGCCAGGAGCAGGTCCCTCGTGCAGTCAGGCCAGGGCTGCAGCACAGGTGAGACGCCTGCACCTCACTGCTGCCACAAAGGGGCAGGAAGGGCCTTTGGGGAAACTGCCACTGTGTCCATGGCACCAGAAGAAAGGGAGAAGGCCTGATTTCTCATATAGAAACCAAAAGCAGTGGTGTCTTTCTAGGGAAGAATTCCAAGTGAAACAAGCACCTCTCCACAATGTAACAGCTGTGTTTAGACACAGGAGGTTGCTTTTCTGCCTGCTGCAGGACACCCCGTGCCTCTACAGGCCCCTTCACATTGCTACACTGAGAACCTGACATGTCATTGAGCCCCGGTATCCTTTGGAGACAAGTGACAGAGGCAGGGAAGGTACAACAGCCGCGGAGCACGTTCTGAAATCAAACAGTACTTCATTACAGAGACACAGGAACCGAGTCAGTGCTCATTCTTTCTTCTCGCCCTCCTCGGCGATGGGGTCTGCGGGCGGCTCCTCCACGGTCGCGCTGTTGCTCTCTGAGCCCGTGTTGCTGTCGCTGGTTCCCTCCTCAGCTGTGCTGTCCACCCCCTCCTGCCCACTCTCCTTGTCCTCTGGGGTGGAGGTTCCTTCTTCACCATTCTGCTGGTTCTCTGTGCTCTCTTCAGGGTGAGGCTCTTCTGGAAAAGCGTTTTTCTCAGTGTCACTTACATGGCACTATTTAGATTATGCAATTAGGATTTAGGAAGTAACAGAACCAAGCTGTAATAAATCTGAGTATTCCAGAGCAGTTACTTCTGTCACTTAGAACATGCAGGGACAGGCACAGCTCAAGGATCTCTCAGTGCTGAGGATGCATGTGGTCCTGCCACAGCATCCTGATGTCTGCCACAGCCTGACCTCAGAATTCCAGCCACAACAAAGCCATGAGCCTTGCTAAAGCAGAAGCACTGGAATTCAAACTCCTTGGTCCCTCTTTTCTTACACTCCTGCTGCAGCAGTGACACACTGAGACTCCTGAATCCAGCAGCATTTCCTACTGCCACTGTGCAGAGCACAAAGCAGCTGGAAAATCTGCCTGAGAGCTGCATAGGAAGCACTGCTGTGCATCATCCTGGCTGGACACTGACACTGGGACAAGGAGACACTCCCAGTTAACCAAAGTCTAACTTCAGGTTTAGAATGCTTTTCCCCATGGTACATCACACACAAAGCATGAATGGGGCTCAGGGGATGTCATCCTCTCCTCTTTTAAAAATGAGTAATTTAATGAGAAGACAGTAAATGCCTGTGTTCACCAAGATGCAGTGAACTGTCTTCCTCAGAGACCCACTAATGCTGATCCTTGGAGAATTCTGCAGCACATGTTCAGATGCAGTTACCTGTCTCCATTGGAGTGCTCTCCTCTTCCTTCTTCTCCTCCCCCTTGTTGGCTGCCTGCTCCTCTTCAGCTGCCAGGCTGTTCTGACTGCGCTCAGCTTGCTCAGCTGCTTCCTTTTCTCTTTCCTCCTGTCTCTTGCGAGCCTGTTCCTCAGCTTGAGCAATTTCAGCTGCAATTTTTTCCATATCCACTTCCACCTTCAAACTGCATAACTAGCAATTAAAAACAAAACAAAGGAAAACTCTTTTACTACCTTAGTTACCCTGAGAAATAAGCCATCAGTAAACCCAATGATGAGTTCATTATTTCCACACACAGCACAGTCCTTTTGATTTTACAAAGTTTATATTAAAAGTAACTAGGGAGGGAGATACAGGCATATTAAAAAAAAAAAAAAGAGGAGAGGGAATAAATATACAACCTAAAACTTGTTATTTGAACACATCCAAGGAGATCAGTGTGCCCTCCACAGTGGCTTTGGGCCACCTTCCTCCAGCTGCTCTGAGAGAATTCACCCAGCCCAGGCTGGAGGCACTTCTAAACTGTACTGGCCCAATGACCCCACTAAAGGTCACTGAAGGAGCAGGAAATCATCCTGTGCTGTGTTCCACCCACACCAGGGCACTGCCCTGGCAGCTGGGCAATTGCTCAGAACTGAAAGAGAACTGAAGCACTTGTACCATTATGGAACCAGCAGCTTCCCCAGAGTAAGTGAGAAACATGAGTTGTACCCTTTTAAGCTCGTTGTTGAAAGATTCTGTGCTTTCCAAAAACTTCCTCTTCTTTTCCTGGTGACGCTCCTCAATTTGCAGCAGCTCAGCTTCAAGTTTACGCTGGAAGTGAAACAAACAGCAAGAACCTCACTGTGCAGTCACCTAAAAACTGGGCAAAGGTACAGCTACGCATACAAATTTTCATATGGGTTTATTTTTAAATATTGGTCTAATATGTAAACATCCTTCTGCCTGCCTCTGATACCCACTAGCTCAGAAGTTCATACTGAAAAGCAGGAAGAGTAAATGGGTCTGTGCAGCAGTTCAAGAATATTGTAAATGAAACACTGTGTACCTGAGGTAAAACTTCCAGCATCAAATCTACACGTTTTCTTTCCTGTTCTGCACCCCCTAGGTCTGTATATACACAGCTCACTGGTATATATACACAGCTCTGT
This sequence comes from Notiomystis cincta, assembly GCA_013398075.1. Lineage (NCBI taxonomy): Eukaryota > Metazoa > Chordata > Aves > Passeriformes > Notiomystidae > Notiomystis > Notiomystis cincta. Next base: position 79,452 of record VZRX01017108.1, on the reverse strand, counting down.
ATATATATCCCACAAGTCTGTATATACACAGCTCACAGGTTTAGACACCCCCTCCACATCAATTATATTCTCTAACACAGAAAGACCACAATTCACAGGAAAGAAGGACAACCACCCCCTCCACCCTCCAAGACTTCTGTAATTAAAAAAAAACCCAAAAATCTCTACCTAATTCTGGTCTCACTTCACCCCCACACACACACAGAGACCATGCTCAAAGAGTTCTTTGATAAGAGTTCTCTTTTGATAACATGTGTGTTTGGAAAACACAGGCATATGCCCAAAGCTGGGTGAAACATACAGGTGTGACTTCATCATGTATTCTGTATGAATTTAACTTTCAGTGAAAAATGTTAGAATACAGACAATTTACTGCAAAGAAAGAATCATTATAAACAAGATGAGTGGTCAGGCAGCTGAATTCACAACCCTACCAGTACCTATTAACTAGCAGACTTACACTGCATACAGAGGGTTGTGTGTAATGATGAAGAACTATGGAACTAACACTTAGGATATCCCAAAGAACAAAATACAGTTTAATGTGATACTCTGTAATGAAACAGCACAGAAGGTGAAGTCTCATGTCCTGCAGCTCCCCAGAAATCCCAGAGATGAGCTCTTTGAGCACACAGATCATCGACACCCAGCAAGAACAGTCATGTAGGTGATCAAATGATCCAAGACTTGGAGCCCAGCCCAACGCCACCGCGTTTTAGCTGCATCCGCATCCTTTCTCTTTACCTGATGAACCATTAAAGACTGAACCTGGCGTTTCAGGACTTGCATTCTGGCTGTGGTGACCACGGAGCGCACGTCGGGCACCACGCTCTCGCTCAGGATCTCGCTGATGAGCCGGTGGTTCCTCTGGAACCGAGCTGTGGCCGTGTGCTTCATGGAGAACCCATCGTCGTAATCTGCAACAGGAGTTTAAGGGGTAACTGATTCCACAAAACCAGAGCCAAGGCGAGTGACACTGTACCCACGTTACCACTCGCTGAAAACAAAATATGAGCCCCAACACCGGGAGCTGTCATGTCAAAGGTCACACACAGTGTCAGGGAATCAGAAAAGGAGACAAAGTGAGGCCAGGGCAGCATTTACCTGGCACAGCTCTAATGGCTGATTTCACATGCATTTCCCACAGCTGAAATTGGGACTGACTTAGTACTCACTCTGTTGCTTTCCACATTTCTACAGTAAGAGGGACTATTAATACACCAAATAAAAGACCCATTCCTGATTAATCATGTTTCCAGAACAAAATGCCAGCAAGACAGTGACACAGTGACTCCTCTATAAATAACCTTTGTAGTACAGATCAAAACCACTTATTTTTTGAAATACTGAGGACTGAAAGCATGAAACAGAGAGACATGTTCACTCATCCCTGAAAATTCATAGTCATGTATTAAGAGTATTCGATTATTTATTAAGTGCATTTCTCTGAAGAGAAATCAATTAAGCAACAATTATGAATTATCTCCCAGAACAATGCCTTGTAGAAAAGTCCAGAAGTCCAATTTGTTTTACATTAAGTATTCCTACTGGAGAAGACTATCCCAGCTATTCACAGAACTCTTAAGAAGCTGAACACCATGCCAGGAGAGGAGATACTACCAAAGAAGAATACTAGTTAAATGAAAGTTTCTTTATTTCAAAGTGTTATATTCAGTTTCTCATTGAGGTACCTGGTTGAACAAAGCAAAAAAGAGGTAATGGCTGGTTCTGCCTGAATCTACTTGGCTCAGGTAGCACAGAACAGAATCTCAAGTCCCCAAGTTCCAGCTATACCAACATGAAATGTATTTACATAAATGTTGCAATTACCTCACACAGGGGAAAGTGCTGTTTGCCATGAGCTTTATCTCAGGGGTGTGCTTTTACAAGGGGGTAGAAAAAAAAGGGTGTAACTGAGTACATTTTTCACCCTCAGGTTTCAACAAGTATTTGGTGATGAATTTAAAAGCAGCCATGAGGTGTGTGAGGCTGACTTTTCCCACTGGGTGGGGTGCATTTCCTTGCAGTCAAATAAACTTTCAGAATTTTCTCATCAACTTGTCAGCACCAAGGGCACCTCACTCCCTAAACAATCTCAAATGACAGTTGTTGAACACATTCAAAGTTCAGGTGCTCTTAATCACACCAGAACTCTGCCTGTCAGATTTATGTGCTTCTGGTAATAGAGCACAACATTCCATCCAAGCTGGATTAAATTGGGCATCTAAGCCTTTTCTAAAGCCTTTTCTAAAGCCATTACGGAGCTGCAAGCAGACTGATTTGGTCTGAACTATTAAGCATTACTTCACACTTCATTAAGAAGGGTTGGAGTAACTTTGCCATGGGTGCCACCTTACTTTGGGAACAAAGTGCGGTAACGAAAATCGGCGTGAAAGCACCAAAGCAGAAACAAAGGCACGTGAAGCGCTGTGGAAGGTGCACACGGGGGCTTTTCTGCATCTCTGTGGCCGGTCCTGCCGTGAGTGTCCCACTGGGAGTGCACACAAGCTCCTTACCATCGGGATCCTCCGCGGGCTGGATGCTCATGTAGGGCTCCCCCTTCTCCATGCGCGACTGCCGCTGCCGGCTCTCCTCTTCCAGCGCGGCCTCGGCGCGGCTCTTGGCGTTGATGTAGGCCAGGTAGGCAGGGGAGTTGTGGTAGGCCTTCATGGACTCGTTGTACTCGATCTGAAAGGTGACCAACACGGTTTGATTGCACCACTGGGTGATCCTCACCTTGCCACAGTTGCGCTCTGTGTAACTCACAGTGCGGTTACGCAGCCAAAGCTGCTCTGAATCCTCTGGCTGAGATAGACTGACAGAATCTGGTCACTCGTTTCTTTTTACAAATTAGAACTTCTTCTACAGTCGTTCGTGTTTTAATAACACAGCTGGTCTTTTAGGTCCTTTGCAGTTTTACTATCTGGAAATCTTATGATAGCTGTTTTCTGAGATTTCAATTTCAAACAGCTCAGAACATTTATGATCAAGTTCTGGTAAAATGAAATTAGCAAACACAAAGTATTCTCAGTAATTCTCTGGAGTTCTAATTAAATCTGTGATTCTGATTTCTTCCCTTTCTTTATACCAGTATGTCATGAATCACATTTCAAGATCACTTAAGACTTGTCCATTCTTTGACCCATCCCTGCTCTGGGATGGCACAGAAAGCTGCAGCCAGACTCCTGTCTCCTCCTGGCAGCACTATTTTCACCTTCTTTGAAATATCTTTTCCCTTTGAACTGCTTTCTTTAATCTCATTTTTAAGATTTTGTACAGTGATTTGAGATATTCCTAATGAAAAAATGGATATAATCTATGATGCTGTTAGAGGTACCTAAAACTCTTGTTTAGGATCAGGACCAGAATCCTTCTGCCTTGGCACTGCACGAACAGAAACCAGCTGGCCCCTGCCCCAAGGAGCTTACAATCTAAACATCATTACCAAGGTAAAAATAGAATTCCTGGATTTTTTTTCTCAGCTAAGAGCACACAGCTTTGCAGTACTTCTCTACTGCCTTGGAATAAAACCAGCTGAGATTTAACCAGGTATCCACAGCCTCAGGTGCCTGCCAGGTGTAAGCACAACATATCAGCTGGACAATTCTCCCTTTGTATCTGAGAATCACACGAACAGTCTCATACAGATGCTCAACACTTACCAACCTAGACACGAGGTAGCTGTCATCTCTTGTCATTAAGATCAATAAAACCAAAAGAAAAGCACAAGAAAACCCTACAAGTGGTAGCATTTTCTATTAAGAAACAAAACACTAATGCCACAGCGTGGAGTTCCACCAGGAAAACCAAACCCCACATGACTGGAAGTCTCTTAGGAACATGTTCATGACAACAGCAGTAGTTGCAGAGCACCAGTTTTGAAAGAGGATTTTGGTGTTGAGACAATCTTTTCAATACTGATGTTGTACAATCAAATCCATTCATTAAACAGTTAAAATCGACACTCAATTATAAATACTTCATTTTGAATTAGGTCTAAAAACTGACCAGTCACAGTTGATGCACAGTTATTTAAAAAATCTAAGAGACGTGTCAGGACAAACTTCCATTTAAGTTACATACAGGGCTCTCGTGAATGCCTCAAACACCCCTGCATGGGGAAGATGAATTTTTCTTCTCAGACCAGTTCCTAGAAGAATCAGCTGTAATAAACATCCCAGATTTCTTCCATTTACCTTTTCAGCTTCATATTCATTCAAATACTCTTGCTTCTCTTCATCAGTGAGATCTCGCCACATTCCTCCAATAATCTTGCCAATTTCCCATAACTTCAAATCAGGATTGGACGCCTTCACTTGGTCCCAGACCTTAACAGAAACAGCTGGAGCTTTACTAATGATATCTAAATACTTCCAAATTAAACATTTTATATTGTCATCTCAGTGTTCTTTCTGGAATCACCATGAAAAACAGGATAAAGTTAGGAATGAGTCTGGCTAAACTATCTGGATTATTTTCTGGGGCAGGAAGTCAGTAGGAAGCCAGCTACTGAAACAGGCAATTGCTGAGTGGCTTTGGTCTCATGGGAATATTGCCTTTAACCCTCTCAATTCTCTTCTTAAATGAACATCGCTGCATCTCGGGGAAAAAATGCTACTGAGTAAACACATCCAGCAGTAGATTATCACAAAGAGACTGAGCTTTTCAGATCAGAATGTAACATTTCACAATATTTCAGTCTTGCTGATCAATCTGAGTTCCAACAAGTTCTGACTCCACCAAAAAGGTTTCTAACTTTATAGGGAAAAAAAAAAGGAGAGCTGCCAGTGTAATTTCTTGCTGCGCCACTTGACTTTTTGTTTTTTTGTGTGTGTGTTGATGTTTTCTGGCCTAAGACAGACATGCTGGTAAAGATACTTTACCAGAAGTGGAAGAAATTCCTTCTGGCTCACCCGCTTCAGCCAGGCTGCCATGCCCTCCCCATGCCCCATCAGATTCCAGACTCCACAAGAGTCTCTCTCCTACTTTCTGTCAAACAGTTCACAGAATAGCGAAGCGAACGTTGCCACGGGCTAGGGTGGTGAAGGAGAACATGCAAAGTCCACTCATTGCTACTCTTCAGTCCAGCTACAGCACTGCACCAAGCCCAGAAAACGCAAGGAATACTTCCTTTATATAAAAAAGTTCTGTCAGTAAATCACAGGAACTTCTGAATGTGGCGGGGTGGATCCTTGTCAGCAGACAGTGGTAGGAATTAGCATTTTAGCAATTTTCCCCCCAGAAACTGGCAACTGTGTGACCAGACTACTGCTGCCTTTGTTCTGCAGGGCAGACTCTGTACTTTACATCCCCTTAAGAGAGCGCAGGCTGTTAGGAGTCAACGTTTAGAAGCTGAAACTAAGATCATAGCAATTAATTGTTAGCACAAATGAACACTGACTTTATTACTGATGGACACTGTAATACCCACCTTCCGGCTGTACCTCATGTAGGGCATCAGGGGCTTGTCTGGGGGTTTGGGGGGCTTTGGAATGGTAATACCAGAGGAAGCCTATAAAAGAACCGGATAAATCCATTCGTTAATGGGATCACTGGACAGTTTCTACACACACTAGTTTTGGAAAACACTCATTCTTGTGCATTCACACACCCCCACCAAGAGAAGCAAGCAACATCACCAAAAAAAATTACTCAGTCTCTAAGTGAACAAGCACTAGCTAGAGCTGGTCCTCACAGGAATAACTTCCAATGTAAGTCTGTCCTTTCCTCTGTAAGTTTACAGAGCAGTAATTAGATAAATCCTCAAAAGGGCTCCATGTTCTTAAAACTGAACTACACAACTTAGGAACTGATGTGGAAACATCAATCCCAGCAGGTTGTTTTTTCTCACTTCTGATGACTAATTTATTTTATCTGTTTTGACAAATTTAATGTGGCTACTGTACAGGTGAAAAAAGATATGAAGAAAGTTTAAAAACATAGAGACATTACCAAATAAATTTAGCAATTATGTCTGCAAAATTTGTCAGTGGTAATTTGGAGCCAATTAACAGACTCTTCATGAAAAGAAAATAACCCTATGCAACTATAAGGTACATGTGTGCTCTACTTGTAGCCAAGCTGTAATGAATTATCCCAATTAGCCTGGAACATGTTCTTGTGCTCTGTCTTCCTTTGGCTTTACACTGCCAGACACAGTGCTGGCACCACACAAAAGGCCACTAAGCTTTAATGCTGGAAAGATGCTGCCTGCCCTTGCATCCCCTCAACCCACAGAACACTTGACATGATTTGTTCCTAAAACAGTGCAATGACATCACAGCCCCTATCAAATGCAGGGTCTGAAACCCTCCACTCTTCCAGCACTTCCACATGCCAGGAGTTCTATTAAGTGGGAGTATTTATGTGAAAATATAAAGCCGGATCAAGATCTTTGAGGGCTGTGGCCTGTAGATCAATACTTGGGTACAGCCCAGAAGGCTCACATTCAATACTCAGTTTTCCTCATGATAGGTTTTTTGTTTTGTTTGTTTGCTGAGTTTATGGAGCTCTATGAACAATGCATACAGAACTGTGTATAAATAATGTGCATGAGGTATATGCATTACCAAAATGTATACATAGATACACATACAGATGGGTTGGAAAAACATTAACGGAAACTGTTTAATGCTTTTAAATTAAGAGGGGTTTAAAGACACCATCCATATACTGGGATATGCATGGCAGAGCAGGCTGTGTATGCTTGTGACATACAGAAACAATGGAAGTTCTCAGACAAAACCTGACTCAGTCTTGTATCAGGAAAGTATCCATTTGGACAGTCAATTCCAGCTTGCAGGGGAAGGTCCTTTCTATAAATGCTTTAACAAATTGGATGAACTTCATATAGGAAGTTTGAAAGAAGGTTTACGTGAGAGGCGTAAAAGGAGTTCACTTCTTTAAAAGCACCATGCATTTGGTCCTTGAGAAAACTTTGTATCACCTTCCAAACGGATCAGAAGTTTCGCTGTACGAAGTTTTACATGGAAAAACCTTAAAGTTGTGAGATAGTTAAGAAAATATCAGTTGTGTTATGAAAGTGTTACATTTCCACTGTCTATTTTTGTTTCCTAACTGCTTACAATGTTCAGGATTTGATCCATGTTTGAAAGAAGCTGTCACTTCCCCCATCACTTGTCTCCATCTCACTCTGTTTACTCCGTGAAGAACGAATGTAATATCCATTTCCCACACACTGTGACACATATACGAGCTGAAAGGATTCTATTTTATTATCATAATCACACTTTTGTTGAAAAAATAATGACTGAACTTGGGACCGTGCAGTTATTACCAGACTAAGACTGGAAAGAAAAATAAAGGCCTGTACCTCTCGCATGGCTCAGCAGGATGATGCAACGACTATCAATGATCTCCAGTTTGCAAAATGTTCTTCCTTTTTTTTGTGCCAATGAACCTCAGCAAAAAGAGCAGCTCCCTCCCTCCAAAAACTCATACCCAGCTACAGAACGTTTTCCTATGCATGCAGTGGTCACTGAAGACCACAAAGTGTCTTTTTAGATGTCTGCATCATATACCATTACCAGTTTTCCCTGTGGAGTAAAAGCCCATTTTCCTGCAAAAGGTTTCAGAGTGAAAGGGAAGGGGAGGAGGGTGAGGAATAAGAATCAGAAGTTGGTTTTGGGTTTTTTTAGAAAGAAGTGGCAGCAGCCAAGACTCCGAAGAACCTAACCCTAAAGCCATTTCTGGTCAGTTCCTGGTGTTTGCTGGAGGATGTAATAGTTGATTCTCCTACCGTGACCCGGCTGTTGGTGCCCGGGTTCCCTCCCAGCCTGTAGTTGTTGTAGGCCAGATGGCTGTATGGATTGTATCCCACAAACCCTGGGGTGCTGGGCATTTGCTGATGGAAACAAATGAGACAAAAACACGAATGAGAAATGAGCTCAAACGAGGAAAACACAGAAATGAAAATGAACTGCAATATGGCATGCAAAAGCAACCAGAATTCAAACAAGCAATGAGGTGTAGCAGTTGGTGTCTTCCCAACACACACAACTTACTCCAGTATAAACCTAGTAAGGAAACAGGACTTTTAAGCAAATGTGTCACTACAAACTGGTGATTTTATTTCTATTAAGTGTGTAACTCGTTTAAACAAGTATTCTGTAAATTCAGCTCATGGCTAATGAAGTTTTCCAACATAAGCCACCAAGGAATTCAGAAGACTTTTGTCTCCAAAGGGTGAAAGATACAGGGCAACACAGCACCCAATGATGGGGCAGAAATCCACATTTATTACACCAACGAAAATCCCTGCCTGCTTTTATTGCCAGAATTCTGCCTTCCCAACAAATGGGGCCAGGGGAGCAAATATCTCAAAGCACCATTTGTGCTCCACTGCCTGTGGCTGAAGACAATTCCCAAAGACATCCCTCTGTTACAAGGCAGGCCGTAGACTGACAGAGCTGAGGAACTCTATATCTGCAGTAAGACCTGAAAGTGAAAAGCTTTAAACTAGTCTGAACAGATCACCAAATACATCTTCATTCATTCATGAAAGTGGATTGATTTGTTCTCACCTCAGTCACGCAGAAAAAAAAAAAAAAAAAAGTCTTGTTTCTTTACATTCCCTTCTCACTTAGCTAGAGACACTCAAGTTTCACCAGGTTCCCTGTATTCCCCTCCTCACATAAATTTCTTTTTCCCATTATCCCTCCTTTCCCAATCAGATTTTGCTGGAAAAAATAGATCAACTATTTAATGGTAATTGTGATTAAGTCCTAACTGTGGTGGTTCTGTAATTCCATTAGGATTCACAAGAGCCTGGAGTGTTTCTGGACATTTAAATGTCCTTCCCACAGTGTCCCACTCTCCAGCAGACCTAATAAACATTCCAAGAATCTTTCACAGGGATTCGCTGACTGGACCTGTTGCAGGTTACAGTTATAAAATTTTGACAGATAGGTTCAGGACTCCAAGAACCAAAGTGTGACACATACAAACACTGAACAGAAGTGTCCTAGGAGCTGACTACAGTAACTATGAAGGTTTCAGGTCAATGCAGACACCCTGCAGGAGTTTATTTCTAAACATACAAGTGCAGAGGAAAATTATCCTTTAACACTCAGTCTTCAACAGAGGTTTTATTGCCAAGCTTTTTAACTCAGTCACAGCAGCTGATGTGCTTGCTCATCTGTATGCCTGGGCTCATGACATACACATTCACTACTTCATAAGGCATTGTTTTACTACAGTTTTTTGTATTACCATAACAACAGGTTTTGAATATGTTGAACTACACCTCTTCAATAAAACCAGGTGACAATTGTAATCTCCATCTGCTTAATTCTTTATTTCTGCAAGACAGGATTTAAATGTTACCAGGGAACTACCTTGCGTCACATGGAGAATTTTTATTTCAGGTACAGTACTGCAGTTATGAGAATTACTGGGATTTTGTTGACTGCAGCACCTGGAACTGGCTGTGGAAGAACAAGCAAGGTTATTTGGCTACTTTGTGACTTGCATTAACAGAGCACAGACCATCACTTGAAAGACTGTATAAAATATAATACAAAATAAAATAAAAGATGCTTGTAAGACAGGCAATGCATGTCACTGGTTGCAGTTCTGACAAGTGCTTCATGTATCCTTCTGAAGGACTGTACCACATGAACGTGAACATTAAACACCTGTATCCATGCTACATCCCAAAGGAATCACATGAGTATGCACAGCTCTTGATGCAGGAATCCAGTGGTCAGAGTGGATCCATCATGTTCCTTCTAACATTGCCACAGATCTATTTCGCTGTGTGCAAAATGAAAACTCTGAGCAAACTATGCAAATCAAGTTTTATTTATGTAAACTTATAAAAACATAACTTGTATTTATGCATGATGTAATTTTCAAGCCTCTTCCTCTAAAGTATGGCACAGTGCATTTGAAGGATCCCATTCCTTCTAACTCCCAGCCTGCAGAGACCAAGGACACACTACTGGGTAACAGTTTTCCATTTACTTTAGTAAAAAAATTTCACTGTGTCATCTTTGCTCATTCTTCTGTATGAAGGATTTGTCCTAAAGTCCAAACTGTTCAGAAATATGACCAAAAATGTGCATTTGCTTTCAATCAGTTCCTGGCCCACAGCACACTGGTACTGCAGCACCTTTGTACATCCAGGAATGTCACTGGACAGGACTGAAAGCTCCTGTTCATGTTTTCCTCAGAGCCATGCCACACCACTTTACTAGAAAGTTAAGTATGTGCCATGCTCTAGACTCCAAAATACCAGTGATTTCAAGGAATGCAAGACTGGTATCGGGAGAGTTTCATTATTCTGACCCAAAATGACAGGATGTTTCATAATCCTACACTCCACTGAAAAGCAGCTCAGTACAACTGAAATGTGGAAAAATGCACTGTCTGCCCATGATTTGGGCACAGGCTGAGTAGGACACTTTACAATCAAACATATCAGTTGATTCTTAACTATTCCAGTACTGCTGCAACCCACTGTGAGTCATTTGAGACAAGTGACTGTTCACAGAAAATTCAGTGTCTGCAAGATCCAGGCTTAAAGGCAAATCAGATCTATTCAGCTTCTCTTTCCCAAACTTCTCAAAAAAGAATGGTATTAATTTAAACAATTCATATCACATTCATTAGTAATGTGTTTCCCATACAGGAAGGTGATGCAAATCCATAATTATTTTTCTGGGAAGTTACTAAAGGCTCTGTGTTAATGAGAAAAATCACTATACTTACGGTTGCAGGAGCTGGGGTGGGAGGTGGGGCATAGGATGGCCTTTCTGTTAAGATAGAAATGTAAGCACATTTTTTTTTTCTTGAAAATCTGAACAAATTCTTAAGGCATCTGCTGTGGCCAGCATTTTAAAAGGAATTTACAAAACCAAACAAACTCTACTCTGAAAGATGCTGCATTTTGCCACTGAAGAGCAAAAAACAACATAGGAGAAAGAAAAGAAAGAAAAACTGAAGCCCCCCTCATTGCTCTAGTCCCAGCCTTTTATTCAAGCAGAAGACTGAAGAATATGAAATTCATTTATATGCACACCAATTACATGGAGGGAAAGCAAAAATGCAGTCAAACAGGATTTAGAAGCTGTGATATCTGGATTTCCTACGAAAACAATATGCCAGGAATCAGCCACAGCAGGATTTAAGGCCAAGAGTTTAGTCACTACACTTCTTACAATTTCTTTTAATGCCAGGAATAATTGAATCATCTCACAAACAGGTTCTCTGGAACCAGATCTTTAAAACATCAAGTCAAAGGAAGAAAAATTTTTAAAAAAAACCAACTTACTTGACATTTTGATAGTCAAATTTTCAGCCACCTGACATTATATTTGTACTTCTGCAAGACAAAAGAAGATCACGCTAGTAAGTGTTGTGCCTTCCCCCCCACCCCCCAGATCTCTTAAGCTTCAATTGTTATTGATACCAGCGATTATCAAAGTTTGTCAATTTTGGAATACAGACAAAAGAATTTTTAGAAGCTAAGGTGCTACCTCTTTGAAAAACTAATGGACTTTCCAAGGAATATGGCCTTAAATAGCTGTGCAAGAGCACATAAGTTTAGGTCACCTTCATATTAAAGGATCTAAGTAAATGTATTTTGTCCTTTAAGGCATAAAACGAACATACCCCATTATTTTACACTCACTGTTTACGAAATCTGGTGTTAATACACAAACGACCAAATGATGTATCTGCTTCACAGCGTACACAGAACAATAATCGAGCCCAGCAGCTGCGGTCTCATTGGCAATGCTTAATCTTTTAGCCCCTAACCCAGTAGCGCGTCAAACAGCGCTGTAACAAAGTGGTTTTTTCGGCCTTTCTCTTCAAATACCTCCACGGCGGCTGCAACCTGCTTTAGAACCCCTACTAACGATATGCTCCGGGCTCACACTCGGAGCTGGCTCGGGCACATNTTGTTCCCACAGGCCGGGGCGGCGGCGGCGGCGCCTGCGCACTCCGCCCCGCACTTTCGACACGCCGCCCGCGGCCCGCCGGTGACTCCCTGCTCCCCATGGAGGGCCTGTTCGGCTGCCCCGCTCCTCACCGAGGGGCCGGGACCGTCCCCGCGCCCTCCGGGACGGCGGCGACCCCAGAGGCCGTGGCGAATCTGCGGGATGCAACCCAAGCGCCACGCGAGGGGCGGCCCCGCCCGCCATTACCGGCCCGGAGGCGCTGCCTGGCTGGGTACGGGGAGTCACCGGGCCGCCCGAAGCACCCCAGACCCGCAGCGTCCAGCACGGCGGGCATCCCTTTCCCCCACGTTATAGATATGTATTATAATATTGGCTTTCCGCAATGTTATAGGTATAATGTTAAAATGATTTCACTATAAGAATGTAGTTTGTTCTGTTAATGGCTGATGTAGTTATGCTTATAATGACTGAAGGGTCTGGTTAGTCAGGTAACACCCAGTGAACGTCGTGAGGCTCCCTCTACTATTGATTTACCAACTCTCAACAACGACCACCTGACAGCACCGTGGGGCAAAGCCCAAACTGGAGGCGAGAACAGAAAGGGACAGAAACCACAGCCAAGGAAAGCGCAGGCTCTGAAAAGGCGGACCCAAGGAGGAGCCATGCAAAACAGTTCCTGGGAAAGTTTGAATATGGATGCTCATTTATGAATATGCATTAGGCTGATGCAACCTGTAAGAGTATATAAAGTGTCTCCTGCACCAGCACGCGTGCTGTCGACTGAATGCGAAGAATGCCCCGCGCTGTAACTTTTGCTTTATTGTCTTGTCCCTTATTGTCTTTTTATTAAAAACGTTTCAATCCTAACAGGAGAGTGAACTGCGTTTTTCACACGCAGTCACGGTGGCCGAGTGGTGGCTGCCGGTGGCGAATCTGCTGCGCGGAACGGGCGCGCAGGGCGGCCTGCGGACCGCTCGTGCCCGCTGAGCTTCAGCGCCCTTTCCCCTCACGGGCAGCGCGCGGCCGCTGCGGGGACTTTGGCGCCTTTTTCCCCTCACGGGCAGCGCGCGGCCCCTGCGGGGACTTTGGCGCCTTTTTCCCCTCACGGGCAGCGCGCGGCCCCTGCGGGGACTTTGGCGCCTTTTTCCCCTCACGGGCAGCGCGCGGCCCCTGAGGCGCCCTGGTCCCCGCGCTGCCGTGAGGTGACGGGAAACGCTGCGGGGTCGTGTCCGAGCCCGAATAATATCGCAGAAAGGCAGTGGTGGAGTCAGGCGAACCGTCCGGCAGTGCTGGGGGATCCTGGTCTGTGCAAAGTGTGGTGCCGAAAGGGCGGTTTGGGATGGCATCGCTTCCAGAGGTGGTTGAGAGGAGCTCTGAGGGCAGCGGGACGGTGCCGGTGTGTGGGAGAAGGCCAGAGGAAGGGGATGGCGTTAGGGAAGACTGGGAAGGCAGCGAGATGGACCTCGGGTAATAAATATATGATAAATGACAACTAAATCAGCATGACCAACTTAAAACACTCTGCTGCTGAATGACACAGGGTTATAAATTACCCAGTAGTCTGGGAGCAGTAGAATTGTCCACAATTCTTTGCAGAAATCAGCAAAGGTGTCATACACAGGTAAAACCCTCACAAATATCAAACAAGGTGGCTCTGAGGGTGTGAGGAGGATGAAGAGTTCCAGACCTCAGCATTCAGCTTTAACAGCCTTTTACACTGAAAGTTATCAAAATGACTGAATTAAATATGAAGACTTTGGCAGTGAAACTTGAAATTGAAAGTTTGATGTCGAGTGTTTGACATTGAAATTGAATGGTTGTCATTGAAATGTTCTCACGTGGCCCATAAGATATATTTGTAGACACTCATGAGGGAGAATTTGAGTGGATCTGAAGAAAAGCCAAGTTAGGTACCCACCTAACCCAAAAGGATGGCAGAAGGTGATAAGAAGAAAAAATAACTGAACATGGGTTGCTGCAAGTTGGGTCCATTTTTCTTGATGCCTACAGTTCTACTGGTCCAGTTTATTTTCATGCTTAGATGAACTTATTTTTATGAACAAATAAAGAGATGAGTTCTGCCCTCGTCTGCTTAGACTTTGCTGGCTGTGCCCACAATGGACATTTGTTGACATGCAGCAGAATAATCTGTGATTTCAACTGGATATTAAAGCAAGACTCAAAAAGATTCCTCAGCGAGCAAAATATGTCACACTAGTTCACCAGCTTCACTGGGGCAGGAAAAGGTGAAGAAAAGGTGAGAAAATACTTGCTTTTGACCAGGTTTCCCCTGAGTTTCATGCATTCACTTCTAGTTTACTAATAACATGGTTTTGTTGATAGTGTAAATTGTATTTAATGTTAAATTGAAAATTAAAATAGTGAAATAGTGAAAAGTTTATAAATTATTTTAAATTTAATTTTAATTTTAAATTTTGAATTCTTTTAAATGCATTTATTTTTAAATTTTGAATTATTTATTATGGTGTTCAAGTACTTTTACTGAAATTTACATTCCATACTAATAGTTCTAAACCATTTTATGTTTTCAAAACCACCAATGTATTCCCTGTTTTGTTTATTCCCCCCTCCTTTTTTTTTACTGTGCTGTTTGCCTCAGTTCCATCCCGTGATAGTGAAAGGTTTCACCAGCATACACTTTTTAATATCCTGTACAATATATAAGTAGTTTTACTGATTTAATGGAATTGTTTATACTGCACCGTGCTTACCAGGGGGGATGTAAAAATTTATTATTACCCAACTGTTTTAATTACCAGCAGTTTCATAAGCTCTGGAATGAGGACAGACATTCACTGGGAAGTAGGTTGAGATAGTGAAACTCGTTTTTACATCAGCCGTTTGCAGGTGCTGGTTGGCGGAGGCTCAGCTGGTCTGGATTTAATTAGCAGCACAGAAATGAAGAATTCTCTGCCACAGTATTAAGCTTCAGTGTTAAATTTTTAAAATTCAGCTTTAAAGTGACCTAAAAATGAGAGCGAGGTGTTATTATTTTGATGCCCACGTGGAGTTCACACTGACACTTGTGGAAGTTCACTAGTTTGTGAACAAAAGAGAATTCTTTACGTTTGAAGAGGTGGAATTTTTGAATAATGGAAAAACAGATACTTACTTGAAAGGGGTGAAAATTTAGTTGAAACCAGAATGCCCACTTGAGTGGGTCTAGAGTAGCAGAAGCTACTGAAGTCAGTGTCAGGAAGTCACATGTGAAGAAAATAGCCAGGGTGGCTGGATTTACCAGGAAAAACGAGTAAGTTTTGTAGCAGGAGGACACCACGCGGTAAAGATTCTGAGGGAATTTGTGTCTTTTTAATTGCAGATAGGATCTTAGAAAACACTTGTTACAGTGATGCGGATTTTCCTATCCACAACTTTTATTTTGCATTTCTCTTTTACTTCTATAAGGAGAAGACATCGACACACACAAAATATGCATGGACCAACTCCATTTTAATACTTTTTTATTGTAGTACTATCATTTACTTTGGTAAATTCGTATCCCTGTTTAAAGTGCCTTAAAGCAATTAAAACTTAGTTTAAATTCAAGTATTGTAAAATGTACAGAGTCTAAGCACAAAAAAAAAGCTGCATAGAGAAAATACTGGAGCAGGCTGATACATTCAGGATGCCAAGTACTCAAGTGGTAACAACATCAGCTCATGATTCAGGTTAAGGATAATTAGCGAGTTTGATACAGTACAGACAGGACGGGCAATATTGATGCATTGTTCTTACCTTGAATAAAGGGTAGAAGCATAAATTAACTCTGAGGGAATCTGTAGTATCAGTTTTGTACACATGCCATAAGTAATAAGGCAGATACTGACACTGAAATCAATCCTTTACATGTTGCTGTAATCCAGCAAATCCTGTGGGTGGGTTTTCCAGACTCTGAGCCCCAGCAATCCCAGTGTTCCAGTGGGAGCTGTGACATCCACCCTCTTCAGAATCCTCACAATCATTCTTGTCTTCGTACAGTCTTGTTTGAGCCCTGGTTTGAAATTTGTCCCCTAAGGTTTTAAAGAAGGACAGTTCCTCTGTGTACTGGTGCAGGGTTGTCTGCTGGAGTTTGTGTTTGCCCACAGCTACTTGGGTAGGAGTGGGGGGTACTTAGGGGGTCTGGTTGAATTGTACTTTGAATTTGTAGCCCTTGTTTTGCCCAGTTAATTTGAACAGTAACAGCTGTACCCTGGCGTAATAGTGATTTGTCACATGTATTAGATCAGCAGCATCACTTACCTGTAGTGTTTGTAAGAGGAGGAATTTGTTGAAGATATTTTAATGCACATTGTTATAGTAAATTAACAGAATACCAGAATTCAAACTGTTATTTGACTCCTCCCATTTGAACAATTAGAGAATAATTTCATTTCCCTTGGCTAAGAGACTTGTAGTACAGGTGTGTGGACACATAAGAGAATGATTGATTTTTCAGGGGAAATTGCTGCTTCAAAATCAGGGAAACAATATGGCTAAAATGTTACTGGATTGTAACAACACTTTTAAAATGAGTGTATAAGGATGTAGAGGAAAGATATTTTTGCTCAGTTGTTGCCTGAAAAAAAGGAATTTAAAAATACTAGCCACTTTTAAAAGAAAACTCTTTGTTAATAGTTCATGTATTTTAAGAGTATTTTTGTATGTAATTTTTGTTGTTAGAAAGTATTATTTTAAAATATATTTCTAGAAGTATGACAGTTGTGATATAAATTATTGCAAGGATTCACCAGTCATTATATGAATGGAATATTGAATAATTTAGAGAAGCAAATATGCATTTTTCATTTCGGAAAGAGAAAACAAGTTATCTTTTATAAAGGCAGAATATGTCAAACTATAAAGTCCTAGTTAAATTTTTGTAATATTTGGTGAAATTCCACAAAACAACAACGATGAGAAAATGAAAGGGCTGCACCCAGAGTATAAAACCAGTAGAAGTTGGGTTTCTTGGAATCGGAACCCCCTTGCTCTTCACCCTTTCTTTTAAAGGACTTGAATGGTTTTATGGTATTGATCCAAGTGCTTGGTAAGATGTTGTGGTTGCAGCAGACAGCAGCTGGGGGAGTCCATCTACAGTTTATTTCCAGAGCCTGTTGTAGATGCACTTTAGGGAATTGGCTGAGGTTAAGGTTTGATGGATGGGATGCTGCAGGATCTCCTCATCACCAGCCTGACTTCAATATCAGGGAGGGTCTTCTTTTTCGTGTGCAAACACCCTTCCTCTGTGGCTGCCAGGTGGAGATCAAAACGCAAGGAAACAGACTTTTTCCTTAAGCGAGGGTTGTCCTTAAAGAAAGAACCTTCCCATTCCTTAATAACTTCATCCACTTTTTCTGTCCTGAAACAATAAAGAAAATGTATTTATGATTTTTTAGGCTATATTAGTTATCTATCTAAAGAACTACTTCTAAAACAGAGAGAGAAATGGCATCATAAAGTGTTGAGTTATTTTATATGGTGCTGAGATACCAGAGGTTTCCTTTTTCTTTACAGATTCATTCTCCAGAGACACTAAATAAAGGGTGAGGTTTCATTATGTTCTTGTTTTTGTACTTTTAGGTAGACATGGCTACAAAACCACTGCTCCAAATACATTAGTCAGTTTGTTTCCAAGGAGAAAGTTTGGAATCCACGCTCAAAAATTTTGCAAGAAACCTCAGTACTGTAGTGGGCAGGACAGAATTCCTGCATCTGAAAACCTTCAGAATAGGGAGGAGAAAATCTAGTTTAGACTCAAACCTCAGAATGTGGAGCTGTATTACATTAAGGAGAAAAAAGAGCAGAAGTAAAATAGGGAGAATTAAAAAGCCAGCTGATCCAGGAATCCTGTTGATTCAATTGTGTGTGTGTGAGAATTCAGATCTGAGAGTCAGGCTCTGGGGCCTCACCCAGACGAGTACACTGCAGCCGCTGGAGTAACCCCGAGCAGATCTGAGTGAGTGTGTGATGAACGAAGCCATGCACAAAAATAAACGGCACCTATGGCGTGTGTCTGGTGGACCTTTTGATGGCATTAATTTTTTTAGCAGCTGATTATGGTTCAGTGTTAGGAATGGCCCCACTACAGTGTTTAAAGGTAATATTAAATTAGTCTACAAAAATGCTTAAAGAGCAGCAGGGAAAAAAATAAAATGAGTCAATCCAATACTATTAAAGTAATTTCAGGTGAATAACACATCCTAACAGACTTTCACATGTCTACTTGGGAGCCAGGCTCTCACTGTTTGGGGAAACGTAGGAGTTTCCAAGGAGCAAGTTGGAGCAGCTGAGTCTGAATTTATATGCATAAATATGCCCCAGAGGGACTTCCCAAATGTGGTCTGGGCTCTTTGCTTTCAGCCTTAGTGAGATGAATTATTCATAGTTTCATTCTTAACAGAAATAGAAATTACAAATCAGAAGCACCAGCATGGTATTGTTTGCTTATGAAGCCAATGCTAATAAAAAGAACTTTTAAATGTAATGTATTGTTAAACACTGCCATTCAGTGCACCTTCAGGAACTCTCACAGTTGTTCTGAATCTCCTGGGCTATGTGGGCACGATATAACAGATACCAAATAACGGAAAATTCAGAGCTTCTGAAACGTAACCTCCGCCCTTTACTGCCAATTGTTATTTTGTGAAATTCCTGTTTATCTTACTGTACAGTGCCATGAGCTTCAGCACTTTCCTTCATGATATTTCCATCCAGGATTGCTTGTTTTGTCATCAGTTCCACCTTCTTTGGTTTGTGCTTCTTTACACCCTCTGTAAAAGAATAAGCAGGTATACCCTGAGCCTGCAGAAGGGCAAGGGCAGGACACAGGACCTGAAGATATTTCCTGTGTACTGGAAAAGGTCCTTTTTTAATATCCAGGAATTTGTCAGTAGTTGTGAACAGTTAGGGCCAAAATCCCATAAGGAAAAGATGTCTGAAACTCACCTGAAGGCAGCATAAAGGTGATCTTGCTAGTGCTGGGCTTTTTGTCATCCTTCTGGGCAGGTATGGAGCAACGGAACCTGCAAGAATAAAATTATTAAAGGCATCTAATAATATTGAATTACTTTGATTCCAAACTTGTCATATGAACAGCTGTGAAAAATTGAAGTATGTGAGGATCACGAGAAGTTCTGTTTGATTGCCATAACTATTTGTTGAGGTTTCTCGTTCTGAGCCCAGAACTGGAGGAAGTGTAACTTCTACTGACAACATCTGTGCAATGTCCTGCAGTGATCTGTCCTGGTGGGAGACACGGACTCCCTGCCCAGCACTCCTCGTGCGTGGGCTGGCCCTGTACGCTCTGAGACCGACGGACACACGCCTGGTCCTGAGGGGCCCCAGGGCCCCAGCGCCTCGAGTGAGGCTGCAGCGACTCTGCTGCTCTCTGCAATGTGTGTGACACTGAGCACCAGAAACTCCACAGTCAGTGAAGCTACCTGACAATGAAACCTTTTCTAAGATTTTATACTGATTTTTTAATGTTTAGTTTATGTATTTACAATTCTGATGATTTGAGACCTTTAGAAATGGAAGACAAATCTGAGATCTTTTTCTCTAAGCAGCAAGTACCTGCTCTCTTCTTGCTCCAACAGACTGCGATATGTCGCTATCTCCTCCTCCAGCTTCATCCTCGTGTTCAGGAGAATTTCGTGCTCTCGAAGCTGTTTCTCAATTCCCCTTCTCACTTCCAACAACTCTTTCTCCAAGCATTCAATCTCACCTTCCAAATTTTGTAGCTGCATGTGGTACTGCTGCTCCGTGGCCCGCAACGAGCGTTCCAAACCCTTTTCCTGTGAAATTTAAGTCATATTTTAGGATTTGGAAAGTTTGGGTGTAAAGATGTTATACACATACCATGGTTTCATTAGCAAACTGTGTATTTTTACATCAGTTCTTTTAAGATTATTTTTTAAGAACAGGAGTACAGCTTTCAAGGTAATACTTCGGCTGAGAAATTTTCCAGTAAAATCTGTGGTAATTTAAGATCAGGTGAAAGTGTAACCTTGTCTTGCACAGCAACCCACTGCCTTGAGTTTACAGATCTCTCATTTTACAGTTAAACAATACAATGCTGTATGAAGTGTCTGTGTGCTCTTGGAGCTTTTCTGTACTGTTGAATTGAGCAAACTGCTGACATTTTATCACAAATGAATTGATAAATCTGGTCCACACATTAAAAAAAGTCATAAACATGCTGTGGATTGGTAAGGAAGAACGACCAGGAGCTTGGTGGGGGACTGTCATGTAAGTATGTGCTTGGGAGGTGTGAAAACAGGACACCACGTGTGTCTGGAGTGGCAGCTCCTGCTCCAGATCGTGCTGGGTCAGTGTGTGTGAGTGAGGGCTCTGTGAGGAACTGAAGCCCCCCAAAGCTGAGTGTTCCTTTTTTTTGGATTTCTGCTGTCACAGAAGTTGACTGTGGGATAGTTTACATCAAGGACAATACTTTCTTCTGTGAGATTTCAAGTTTCATTTCTGACTCTTACCACAGCGTGGAGAGACTCAATTTCAATCTGCATGTGGTGCCACTGCCGTCGGGCTTCGCACAGTTCTGCTCTGGCTGCCTTTAGTGCTTCTGCATCCTTGTCCATTCTTTTACTTGTACCTTCTTCTAACTACAGGGGACATACAAAAGATAACAATGTTAAAAATATTCAAATAATGAAAATAAATTGGCACATAAAAATGTCTGGTTGGAATTTTTGTTAGAGTTGTATAAATGTATGAAAGCTCACAGTGAGGAGTTAATATTTTCTGTTCTGTGTAGAGGGGAAAGCCCTTATCCCACTGTGTTTGACGGGAAGAGTTGGCCACAACTCTATCCCTGGCACCTTTGTCCTAGAGGAATTCTCATGCAAATTGCCCAATTGTACTGAGACCTTACTCACCTCTGGAGCAAATGGGCTTAGAGGAGGTGAAGGTTGTTCAAGCTTCCAAGTTTGAATAGAGTGCTTTGATTTTAATGTATTTTTGATTTCAATGGTTTGGGTTTTTTTCCTTTTATGCTATTAAAAGTAGGTTTTTAAAACCAATCTTGACACGTGTGCGGTCATTTTAGATTTAGACTTATTTTTGATTTTGAGAGTATGTTCCTGCATGTAACTTCCAGAATGATTGTTTGGCTTACGAAGTTATTTTTCTTCTTTGATTCTGACTTTCCCTGCAAGTGGTGAAGATGCTGTAAGCCCTTGAAACAGCACCTGCTCTTTTGCATATTTTACTGCTTTATGCAAGTTCTCATGATGACATTGACTCTAAGAAAGGAATCTTTTTAATTCAGGTCTTATGAACCAAGGAAAATAAAGGGTTTGTTCCCCTGTACATATTGAACTATTGCAATTTACCAGATTACCAGACCATCATTTTGGTGAAAAATCTGGATTTGGCTCATCCACAAGTGAACCCCCAATGTTCTTTGCTTCCCCTTTCTTGCCTGGGTACTGCAGAATTTGTGTGACAGGATCAAACCAATGTGCATTGACTGCCTTGTGCCAACACAAAGATAAACTTGGCTTCCCTATCGGGTGTGCAGCTGCCGTGTGTCTGGCACTGCTGGTGGATCAGCCAGGCTGCAGCAGCGTCTGGCCTGTCCTTAAAACAAACCTCTGGGATTCCTCCAATACCTGAGTACAAGGTGACAGAATACCTGAGTCCCCCCTGAGTTTTTACATTTGATGGCTCAAAATTATTTTGCCACTTGATTTCAGTTGGCTTTAGAGCTGTTTGTATGTAAATCCCTAAACAGCAGCATTGTGTGTTGGTAACATTTGATCAAGCTGTATGAGAGAACAACTGATATTTACTGAAGAACAGAACATAGCTTTTACTGTGAGCAAGAGAAAATAGTTCCTGCAAAGCACAGTTTTCTTTACTAGAGGGCTAAAAATGGCAAAGATTGCTGTATATAAAAGGATTCTCTTCAGGATTCTCTTTTCCTCTGAGATAACTACATGGAGCTAGAGGTTACCGTGTTACAGCCTATGTCATCATCCCTTAAATCCCAGCAATAGCCCAGCTGCAGGGGCAGAAAAGCATCCTGATGAATTACACAGCATTCGTTCAGCGTGAATCCATACCCTTAACAAAATCTATTTCCGATTCTTCTAGTTCACATCTTACTGCGGTAAAATGCACATCCCTTCCCCGAAAATCTGCTGCATTGAAAGGAATTACTGTACCTCATAGAGGCTGCGGGTGGAACTGTACGGCCAAGGAATGGCTCTGTACTCTGCAAGGTGTGTGGCTGTGAGGAGGCATTACCTGCGTCCTTGCTGAGCTGACGGTCTTTATCTGATTTCGGGTGATGAGCGATTCATACTTTGCCCTGATCTCTCGGCGGAGCCGAGCCGGCTCCATCCTCCTCCTCCTTCTCCTCCCATCCTCCCCGGCTCCCGGCTCCGCTGCCGGCGGTGCGGGGCTGCGGCCGCGAGGCCGTTAAAGCGGCAGCGGCCCATTTCGGGAAGCGCGGGGGATTCACAGCCTGTCAGCCCGTCTTGGCAGCAGCTTAATGCAGCAAGGGATAGCACTAAAATAACTATTTCTAAATTATGTGCCGGAATTCATATATCAGTGTGTTAATGTTTTTGTTATGCTGTAACTTGAGGGTTTTATAACCACAGAAATGTGAGGGTACAAGAAAGAAAGCAAAGCATAAAGTTGCAGCTGCCCAGCATGAAGTACACTGGCAAGAGGACATGGAAGGGCAGAGCCTCCCCGCAGCACAGCTGAGTTGCTGGCAGTGCCGCTGGCAGGTGCCTCCACCATTGTTTCTGATGTCACAGAATTTCTGTCCCTGAAGGTATTTGAGACTCAGTGAGATGAAGCCTCTAGTGTCTGACCTGGCCCAGTGTTGGGGACTGTCCTGTTTCAGAAATGACCTGGGCTCCTGGGCATCCTCTTATATGGGCAGAAACACAGAAGGAGGGAGAGGAACCAGCACTAGTGGTGGTGAGTAGTGCTAGTGCAACTTGTGATGAGAGCTTTGACTCCTCTTCTGCAGAGGGCAAAGTTCTGGTGAATGTACACTTCAGACACATCACTGCTGTCAGAAAAAGGGTCTGGGTTGTCTCTGGTGTTTCAGTACCTGTGCCAGGTGTTGGTGTGCTCAGCACACACAACACACAGTGTGTGTGGGGTTCTTACCCCTTTCCTGACAGCTCCCAGGCAGGTCCTGCACAGGTTGGTGTGCTGTGCTTCTTCTCCATTTCCTGGCTCACTGGAGGACCATATGATCCCAGTGATCTTCTTTGCTAAGAATGGCTCTTATCTATTTCATTTTACCTCCTGCTTATTTAATTTTTTTCAGTAGTGCAAAATATCAGATATGCAGTTAAAAAAATCCAATTTCAATAAATCCAATTTCAAAGAGAGAAATGTATTTTAGGCTCTAAATGAGAATATACATCAATGAAATGATAAAACAGGCAGTAAACTTTCACAAGACACACATCTTTTTAGAAGTCAAAGTATTGTACCACTTAAAAGTCTCCTGGTGTGAAAAGGCTTCCCTGTTCTTGGCTGTGTCTGCTGGCACATGTGAAAGGATCCTGTGTTTGGATTTTATTTTCCTTAGCTGACTGCCTTCCAGTTGACCTGGACTGAGATGGAAAGGTTTTGTTGTCCACTCTCTTTTCTACAAGTGTCTCAATTATCCTTGTTCTGTGTATTTCTAAACCCAAAATATTGCCAGTGTTTGTCATTGATGGGATGAGAACAGTTACATAAGAAAACAATTAGGAATCCATCAGACAAACACAAGGTATTGGACTTGGGATGGTATAAACTAATGCTTTCTTCTTCTATCTTTTTTTCCAGGTGTAAAGGCAACACCTGGCTATGAGATTCCTGAAGGCTAAAGGTAGGTAGCAATTGCATCTTTCCTAGGATTTATGGAACTTTGAATTCCAGCTCCTTTCAATGTTCATTTTTTATTGCTGGCTCACCACACAACTGGAGGGGGTCATGGAGAATAAAGGGACACAACCTTTAAAGCTTGTTGAGTCCTTTTTATTAGTGATGGAAAATGAGGTTAGAACAGCAAAATTATTTTATCTCTTGATTACTAATGATTATAAAAAGGCAAATCTGATTAAATATGTGCTTCGTATTTCTGGTTATTGAACAGAGATTTGATGATATTTTTAAAGAATGCCATGGAAATCATACAGGTAATGCTGATAGAGTGAAGCAGGAAATATATGCATGTCTGCAAGGAATGAAAGTGCCAACTTTGTCTTATCTAAAAGATTCTTAGTACAAAGCCAAATGTTTTATCACTTTATACAAAAGAATAAAATTATTTATCCATTTTGGCTTGGAGCAAATGGATCCTTTGCCACATCAGATTGTGCTTCATATCTTCTCTTCAACTTCCTTAACGTGGGATGCAACAACTTTTCCATCTACCACTTCTTCGACAATTGTCTTGATCTTTCTAGTTTTGGTTGGATCTAAACATCATGAACAAAACAAAACATATTTATCAATGTGTTAAAAATGATAAACCAAAGCAGCACATGACCAGGTCCCCCCTTTTCCTTTCAAATTGGCTCCTGATTTTAATGAGCTCTATGATGTAGTTAAGTAGGATAACATGTATTACTTGATTTATAAGAATGACTTCAGAAACAAAATTTTATTCAATCAAGTTCTACCTACCTTGAGAAGAGTCCAGTGATTGTGTTTGAGATTTGGACCCTGTCAGGGATGAGCTTTCAAATGTAACTGCTTGTCCAGCACCCCTAAAAGGGAATCAGAGACATGCACTATTGCAGGATGTTCGATAGGATTGGGATAAATTCCCTTTTCATGGTGCCATTGATAGATTATTTAAATAGTGAGCAGAATGGCTCACTCTCCTCAGTCACAGTGATATTTCAGATCACTGTATCTGCTTTACTGTCGCTTGGAGAATGTTCCACTTATTTTACCTCTTTTTCCTGGAAAGGATTTTGCTACAGAAAATAAACCCAAGGAGATATTTTGTGTCAATGAATTCCTTACACAAACTCGCCATCCAGCAGGCGCCGGTAGGTTTCAATCTCCATTTCCAGACGAGTCTTGATGTCTAGGAGCTGTTGGTACTCCGCGTTCTGGCGCTCCATGTCAGCCCTGACCTGGAAAAGCTGGGACTCCAGGTTCCCGATCTGCATTTGGATTTGTGACAGCTGAGCACAGTAACCACCTTCCGTTTCCGCTAAAGTGTCTTCCAGGGATTTTTTCTGTGTAAGGATATAAAATAATCTCTGGTTAAGGAAAAAAAATCTCTTTACAAAACCAACTGAAGTATTTTAAGGGAGTGAGCACAGCTGCATTACTTAGGTGGTTTTATTTTCTTTTTGAAAACACCAGTTTAAAAACTGTGCCTTGTCACTTCCCTAAATGTAATGTAAAAACTCATCTGATTTGTGACATGCTCTTTGCAATCCAGTTAGATATATTACTGCTCTTTAGGAACTAAAAGAATATAGGATTTAATCAGAAATAAATGCAAATCCTCAATTTTATGGAATAGGATTAGGTCTAAAAAGACTTTTGAAGTTGCCGAATTGGCTCTGAGCAGTCAGCAGCTTCCCTAGAACGTACCATGGCGAGCTGAGACTGCAGCTCTATTTCCAAGCTCTGGAGAGTCCGTTTTAAATCTGTGATCTCGCTCTTTCCTGACTGGAGCTGCTCAGTATTGGTGGAGATTTCCCTTTTCAGCTCCCCGCTCTGAAATGACAAGGAAGAATGGGGTGTAATTTTACTGTTCCAAGTACTGAACTCATTTTCCCATGCATTTTGCTGAGTTTGCTCTCTCTGGTTGTTACCTTTTCATTGAACCATGCCTCGGCCTCTTTACGGTTTTGCTCGGCAATGACTTCGTACTGTCCCCTCATATCATTCAGAAGCTTGGTCAGATCAGTCCCTGGAGCAGCGTCCATTTCCACACTGACTTGGCCAAATTCACTGCTTTGGATGCCCTGAAGCTCCTGGAGAGGTTGAAAATAGAGAGAACCTTCTGTTAATAATATAGTCCTACCAAAATATATGTAAAGAAATATATATGATATAAATTCTGTTTAAACAAGGATCTGTAGCTTGTTTCTCACACTCTTTCACTTAGAAAACTCAAAAAATAACAGCTAACAAAACCAATAATGAAACTCAGGAACTCCCACTGGCTTAAATAAGAAACTAATTTGATGTTTCACAATTTCATGTGTCTTTTTATGAATTCACAAAGGAAAAAAAAATAACCTCTTCGTGGTTCTTCTTGAGATAAGCCAGTTCTTCATTCAGGCTTTCAATCTGCATCTCCAGATCTGCCCTGGTCATGGTCAGCTCATCCAGGACTCTGCGCAGACCATTGATGTCAGCTTCCACACTCTGCCGAAGAGCCACTTCATTCTCATATCTGTGCATAAAGGGATTAAATATTATTTTTTACATGGCCAATGAGGCCAAATGCAAACTAATGTATTTTATTTTAGCCTTAATGAAAACTTTATACACATAAGTATTATAATGTTGTTAGTAATTATATTACAAATATTCTACAAGGAATGAGATTTTTAATACAAAAGAACCTTTTCCTTAAGATATTAGTAAGAGTTTTGTAGCATTAAGATATCCTTACTTCAGTCTGAAGTCATCAGCAGCCAGTCTGGCATTATCGACCTGCAGTATGATCCTTGCATTGTCGATGGTGGCATTGATGATCTAGAATAGTGTTCAGAGAATGATGTTAGAGCCCAAGGGTTTCATGGCTTTGTAATGGCTTTAAACTTTGTGTTCTACAAGGGTTTGTAGAATTGCATTCCATCACTGCCTTCTCCTTTATTCAGATTAGACAAATCGCTATGTGACACAGCTACAGAACTGCTTTAATGTACAGGAAAAATTCAGCTCACATCACCAGTGCAAGGTGACAGAGGTCACTGCACGTGTCAATACCAAAGGATAATGTGCTCTTGGTTTCTGAAAGAAATTTGTTATTTTCATTCATACTTTTAAGTGAATTAAAAATATAAATATACATTAAATACATTGCTTTGCTACCTTGTTTCGAAGATCTTCAATGAGGGGGTAGAATTTACTGTAGTCGTTCCCAGATCCAGGGGTGCCAGTGCCAGGGCCATTTTTTTCATACCACTCACGGATTTTGCGTTCCAGCTCGGTGTTGGCGTCCTCCAGAGATCTCACTTTGTCCAGATACGCAGCCAGACGGTCATTGAGGTTCTGCATTGTCTCTTTTTTTGAGCCAGAAAGAATGCCACCATCGCCAGCACCAGCAGGGCCAAATCCACCTCCAAAACCAGTCCCCAAGCCACCACCAAAGCCACTTCCAAAAGCAGCGCCTGAACTGCTGCCAAAACCACTTCCCAAACCTCCCCCAAAACCGCTGCCTAAGCCACTTCCATAATTACCACCCAAACCACCTCCAAAGCTTCCACCAAAGCCACTGCTTAAGCTGCTCCCAAATCCAGCACCTGAGCTGCCCCCAAAGCCCCCACCAAAGCCAGAGCTTGAACCTAACAGAGAAGCTGCACCAAACCCTCCGCCAGACCCCCCACCAAACCCAAGCCCACTGCCACCAAAGCCTCCTCCACCACTGGACATCCTCAGAGATCCCCCTCCAAATCCGCTCCGAGAGGAGAATTGCCGGGACCCGCCGCTTGTGCGCACAGAAAGGGCCATGGTGCTCGAGGTGCCTGGATCTGCCCCGTGGAGGATACAACAGAGAGCAGGGCAGAGGAGGAGCAGGGCCAGCTTTATAGAGGGACAGCAGTGGGTGTTTCAGGAGGAGGCTCCGCCTCCTGGGGAGAGCTTTCACTCTCTCTCCCTCCTTTTTGGAGGGGACGTCAGTTTCGTATGTTCTAAGCAACCGAAATGATATGTGCCCACTGAAATTGCCAATGGGAGTGGAAATCTGGTGCCCTCCAGGTATTTGTATGAGGGGAAATGGGTGGAGTGGAGCTGAGACATCATGGTTGTGTTCTGCCATGTGCAATGGAGCGCAAAAAGTTCTTATCGCATTTAAATCCCTCCTAAATAATTGTTTTGTCATTGCAGATTCAGTGCTTCCTGGGTTTGGGGCTGTTATTACAGGAGTTTGCTAAGTCAGCAGATCCCTTTGATCCCTGCTTTCTAGCATGTGTGGCAGGAATGTCTTTCTTTTCATAATCTCTTCTGGCAGGAGCCTCTACTGGATAAGTACTCCTGGTGCTTGATAGGAAGTAAGAAGAGTGACTATCAGGTGTCCAAGGGCACATGGATGTTCAGTGAGCTGCAGAGTGATCATTAATAGGAAACTATAAATATACTTAAACAAATAGGATTTGGAATTGGGTTTATGTCCTTTGGAATATGGGTTTATGAAATACCTTAGAGTGATATGCATATAGCCTATAGCATAAAACCAAAAATGGAGCTGAGAACTGACCATTGTGTCTGCTAAATAGTTTGCTGTTATCTCAAAATAAGAAATCCAGTTTCTGTATTTGGTGCTTTTTTATAATACAAATCTAAAGATTAAATGTAGCTCTTCTGGGTGCAGGTTTGGGCATGGGAACCCTCCCAGTCCAGTATATTTTTCTTTTGAAGTTATTTTGATAAACGGAAAATAGTTTTTCCTTTGTCCTGGCTCAATTATATCATTGGATTTGTCAACTGAAATGTGTTAATTTTTGATTTATCTGCCCCCAGGAGCAGGGGGTGCTTTTGGGGTAGAAAGGAGTGGAAGATCAAAGGTGTAAGTAAAGCATTTTTGTGGAAATGAGCTGATAGCCTGGTCTCAGTGACTCGGGGCAGTGAAAGCAGAGGATTAGTTCTTTGGCAGCTGTTTATGTACAGCAAATAGCTGTGGACAGGTGAGGTTTCATAGGGAAGAGCTTTGTGTGTTTATGTTCTCAAGAGGAAAATGTAAACTCCTGGGATCCAGGTGTGGCACAGGGGCCTCTCTATGGGACAGGGAACTTTATTAGCACAGAAGGGTTTGAGAGAGAACATTTAAAATATATTCTTATTGATAAAATATCTTGGCTTGTTGTAGTCCCTGGTGACATAATCATTCATGGAGCATCAGAAGTATCAAATAGACTTCTTCAATTTATTTTCTCATGTTAATTTATTATGAAGAGCAAGTTGACACTTCTTATTTATTTGAAAATCTGGTTTTAGTGAAGTGCAGCTGCTTTATCTTGAGTGGGAGTTCACATTCAGAAAAGGTGTGCTGAACTGATGTCTTAATGCATTTTAAACACCTAATACTTCCATTTTTATCTGTGTTGGAAGCAATTATACATTTATATCAGGCTGATTTGATTTTTTTTCATCAAGGTACTTAGTCACCATGAAAGTAAACCCAAAATCTTTTATGTTGTAACTTACAGTTTTTATTAAATCTTCCCCACATTAAACAACAACAACAACAACAGAAATTCTTTAATATTTGATAATTTGGCATTTTTCAACCCTTCTGGGGTTTGGGATGAATTAGGTCAGATTCCTTATAAATCTTTTAGTTTTGGCATCAGCTCCAGGAAATGCAGAGGAGTCTCTTCTGCTGGTGCCATTTATATCTTCTCTTCAATCTCTCTGACCTCAGAGGAGACAATTTTGCCATCAACCACCTCCTCAACTATTGTCTTGATCTTCTTAAATTTACTTGATTCTGTTAAGGAAATTGCAAAGAGAACTAATTAAATGCAATGTACATTGACAGAATAATATTGCTGCAGTAGTAGCAGTTGATGAGGAAAGAGCAAAAAGCATCTTCAGTCCACAAGTGCTTGAGGTAAACTTTTGCAATGTGCAGGGTGTGGCTTCTCCTCTTTTGGCTACTGAGTATGTTGCCCATACACTGCAGCGGACACTGGGCTCAGTAACTCTCCAGTGCTCTTGATAGTTTTGCTTCAGGTTAGCACAGACTTATAGACCTAAAACCTTGGAATAGACTAACACCAAATTGGAAATTTTTGCTATGAAACTGTATATGTTATTTGGGAGCCTCAGTCTCTGTGTGCAGCCAGCAGGGAGAAGCAGGTGCTTCTGCAGTTCACCAGAGGGGAGATCAGTAACTCTCTGTTGTTCTCTTGGCTCTGTGAGGACTCACAGAATCACAGAATGGGTAAGGTGAGTCTGTGACTTTATACTGGGCACCTGAATTGTATATATAAACCCAGGTTTGTATAGTCCCCATAAGGTAACCATACAGTTGATTGCTTTCTTGATGTGAGATTCCACTGGTTGATTATTTGCTCTGAAGCTGTTGTTTTATATCAGGCTACTTCATTCCATAACATTTCAACAGGCAGCCATCAAAACAGAAGGAAGTTGGTGGGACATACCTTTTTCAGTCTCTGCTAACGATGTCATCAATTCAAAATTCCTGTTCAAATTATAAATTAGAAAATGTAAATATATGGCAACTCGTGTATTGAAGAAGCACCCTTGTTCATTTCCCATGTGTTTGATCAAGACAGCTAATCCTCTTTCACCAAGACATTTAATCAGGACATAACTCAGTAAAATGAGTTCTCTCAGCTAAAGTGAAACTTGCTAAGCATAAGATGTAGGTGCAGTTAATCTGCAGACTCATCTCTGCAATGCCAGGACTTCAGCTCACACAGGTACACTTTATCTAGTTCCTGAGCCAGAACTGCTGAACAGGTAGAATCTGGGGGGAAGTTCCACTCTCTGCTTAACCCACATGGACAAGTTGATCCAAAACTGCATTACTGGTGTTCCTGGCACGTGAATATCTACCCAACTCCCCAGCTCACAGAGTGACAGTCTGTAGGCTGGAAGAACCCACCTCAGAATTCCACAGCAGGTTTAGCAGCCCAGCCTGAGCAGCAGCCTGCCCTAATTCTGTGGCTGAGGACTGAGCAATGGACTTCTCCACTCCAAAGCAACTGGACAGTGGCAGATTTGACACAAAGCCCAAAACCCAAAGCACCACACATGTGTGTGCTCACCCGCTTTCCTCTCCCTCCAGCAGCTGACGGTATGTGGCAATCTCCATCTCCAAGCGAGTCTTGATATCCAGGAGGGTGCTGTACTCATTGTTCTGAGCCTCCATGTCAACTCGGAGCTGCCTCAGCTGAGCCTCCAGACTGGAAATTGCTCCCTGTATCTGGGCAAGCTGGTAACTGTACCGTGCTTCTGTTTCAGCCAAAGAGCCTTCCAGGGTCTGTTTCTATAGTCCGTGGGAAGAACAGAGGCATATTTTTCAGAGGATACATTTTTCTGTTAAAATAACATTTTGATTGTAAAGCCCCTCATTCCTCTATTTATCTGTGTAACTCTATGCTATCCACAGTCCTTATTTTGCTTTTTGTTAATTTACCATGTTCAGCAGGGACTGTAATTCCAGCTCCAGGCTCTGGAAGACCTGTCTCCGTTCCGTGATCTCTTTCCTTTGGACCCCCAGCTCTTCAATATTGAGGGCAACTTCCTGGTTCAGTTCTGCTGTCTGGAATGAGGAATGGAGGGACTGTGAACTACAGCCAGACATGACTGAGATTCTTGCTGATGTTTAAGCAGTTGACTTTACCTGCTTTTCGAAATGTTCTTTGGCTTCTTGGCGGTTCTTTTCTGCCAGTTCTTCATATTGCTTTCTCATGTTTTCCATAATGGCAGCGAGGTCAATGCCGGGAGCAGCATCCACCGCCACATTCACCGAGCCGCTCACCTGCCTGCGCAGCCCGGCACAGTCCTGCAGCAATGGGGACTGTGTTAGCACCAGCTGCCACTCCTGGCACTGGACACAAACTCAGCATCTACACACACAGGACCAATCCTTAACAGTACCTTGGGGCAAGACAACTTAATCACCTTGTAAATACTGTTCAGTGCACCTCATCTTAGAATAGTTTACTTACTTTATAGCAATAAGTGTTATATCATAGATAAATGTATCATAAAAATTATTTCCTCTGAACTAGACCTGTGGAATAAGAGCAGAAGTCATGGCTCCCATTTATATACTTTTTGGGGTAGCAATTCCTAAAGCATAAATTATTCTTAGAGAAAATCTTCCCTCCTTCATTCTTGGAGTGGAGGAGTGTTCAGCCTTTGGTCTCTAACAGCTTGAATGTCCCTTAGGGCCAGACATGGTTATACTGCTTCCAGGAAGGATAGAAATGCTTCCCAGTGAGGCTGATTGTGTTTGCCACTCAAACCCTTCTCCCTGGCAGTGCTCAGCTGCACTCACCTCCTCGTGGTTCTTCCTCAGGAAAACGAGTTCCTCAGTTATACTCTCAATCTGGGACTCCAGGTCAGATTTTGTCAGCGTCAGGTCGTCACGGACACGGAGCAGTCCAATGATGTCGTTGTCCACATTCTGCTTGAGCAGGTGTTCGCTCTCAAACCTGTACAATAAGGTGCTTTTTGTCATCATTGGAATGCAACAGTTTGGAGTAAATATTGGAATCAGTAACTACCACAGTCATTGTGAAATTTTCATTAAACTTATAATTGGAAAATGTTCTCTTTCCAATAAGTGGAAGCTTTCCTAAATAAGTGGAGCATGACAGAGAATTGGTATAAAATCATGGAACTTACTTCACCCTAAAGTCATCAGCAGCCAGCTTGGCATTGTCGATCTGCAGGACAAGCCTGGCATTTTCCACCTGGGCAGCAGAAATCTAAAGGGAATGGTGGACAAACAATGAAACTTTTCACAGAAATTCACACTTGATCCTTTCCTGAGAAGGAATACTGTAAGCAAGCTTCATCCTGCTTCACTTCAGCTATCTGTTAGTCAGCTGGGTTTAAGGCTAAGTTTGAAATGCATGAAAGGAATTAGAAATATCAAAAATGCAAATTGTCTTGCCATAACATAAGTGTATCGAATAGTTGGGATGAACTGCTCTCTGAAGGGATCTGCTTTTAAATGTTGGGAAGTAGAACTGATAAAAAAATAAAAGGGCAAAGAATGAAGGAAGTTCTGGAAACATGATTTGACAAACCTGTCAGTTGGTTGCTGGGACTATTTCATTGTTTCCAGTGTTAATTTACTATTTTAACTAGTGATCTTTAATTTTTTTCTGAGTGTTTGCCCTTCTTTTCTAAAAACCAACTTTGAAATAGACTGTTGCTAAACTATATTTAAATATGTAGATTACCATTAGTACTTTCTCTAATTAAAGCCACCTAAAGCAAATATCACAGAACTAGTTAATTTGAGTCACAGATTTTTCAGGTATGAGATTACCCACAACTGCAGGTATATCTGGTATTATAAATGATGTAAAATCTGTCAACAATTTGTAGCTGATCAAAATGAAACTTCTTTTTTCTTAGCTGGACCAATTACAATTTGGAAAAGTACATTTTCTACAACAGATTGTTCTCTTTCACACTGATGATTGCAATTCCTTTATTTATGATTTTTTTTGATGATTTTTTATGATTCCTTTATTTATGATCTCTTACCTTATTTTGGAGTTCTTCAATTGTTTTGAAGTAAGAGCTGTAGTCCTGCCCTATATTTGTGGTGTTCTTTTCATACCACTCCTTGATCTGCTTCTCGAGCAGTGAGTTTGACTTCTCCAGCGAGCGCACCCTCTCCAGGTACGCAGCCAAGCGATCGTTCAGGTTTTGCATAGTTGATTTTTCATTGCCGACGAGCAGCACATCGCTACCAGTGATGCTGAGCTGGAGGCTCCCTCCGAGGCCTTGGCCAGAGCTGCTGCTGGTTGATATGCGGGTGCCATAGCCCCCGGCTCCCCCGTAGACACTGGGTGCCTGGATCTTATGGATGGACATTTTCCTGGAGGTCACACTGTGCGCAGAGGACTGGAGAGGGCTGCCCGTACCCCACTGGATGCTGCGGGTGGAGAATGCCATTTGTGCTCTTTGTCTTCTGGCCTGAAGCAGCACAGACAGAGATGGCAGTGAGGAGCTGAGTGTGCACCGTGCACCTTTATACCAGGTCCAAGAGGAAGCGCTGTGACTGGAAACCCCACCTATGTTGACACAGAATGTCACCGGTATCAGCACAAANCATAATCTGAAGGGATTCTCATCTGCGTTTGTGGAACACTCCCTAGGTGGTTTGCTTGCTTTTTTATTTTGTATAATAGATAAACAGAAAATGATCTGTTGAATCATTTATAACCATGTACTTGCAGCCAATCCTCTCAGTAACCCTTTAGAACAAATGAGTAAGTTCTTCGCCCCCTGCACAGTGCATGAATTTAAAATGAGAGTTGCCTGTATGTGACAAGAGACTTAAAATATTTATATTTCTGTTGAGTAAGCAGTAACTTGGGCTTCAGGACAGTCTAGAACAGTGTATAAATTATTAGAAAGGAGGAAGCTGTACTACCATGTGAATTTATTTCATAGTAATCACAAACCAATATCTGCACTGCTAGTGGAGAGTGGAGGGTGTTGCCATCAGCTTGGATTCAATATACATTAGTCTGGTATTAGAAAACACTTGCAAGTGGAATTTGAGCTTTCAGCACAGCTGAGATTAAGTGGTAAGGGTCTTTGTCCTTAAGTGAGGTGGGAGGAATGAGAGTATTGGAAACCTTCACAGACCACTGTGTTTCACATGTGAGATGCTGAGGTCCATAGAGTGGCAGGAAGTGTTGAGTTCCATCTTCCAGCAGAACAAGCCTCCAGCCCTCCTATATGTCTGAAGTTGAAGCAAAACAAGTTTCCCTCTTGCCTCATCAATATTC
Organism: Notiomystis cincta; assembly: GCA_013398075.1. Classification (NCBI taxonomy): domain Eukaryota; kingdom Metazoa; phylum Chordata; class Aves; order Passeriformes; family Notiomystidae; genus Notiomystis; species Notiomystis cincta. The sequence continues at coordinate 44,849 of VZRX01017108.1, read as the reverse complement.
CAGAGACCACTGGCCAGCAAGTGCCATGCTGGGGGGTCTGTCCCCAAACCAGGGGCTGTGGTCATTAACAGGAAACCAGCTGCCTTTCCATGGCATGAAGAGACTCAACAATCCTGCTGATCGTGTTGAGGAGGCTCCTCAGACTGTGCTGCACACTTAACAGAGAAAGAGCACGGAGAATTTGGAAAGCAAGGAAAGAACCTGATTGCTGAAGGCTTGTTAGTGCTGCAGGAGAGCAGGTGGCAGGTGTGTGTTGGGACAGTGAGGAGGTGCAGCTCCTGGGGCATCGCGCTGACAGTGCTTGTGTGTGTTACTGATGTCAGGTAGAACAATGAACACACATGGCTTGTGTTAGTGAGAACAGCTGCTGTATGTACTGATCTCCCACCTTGGGGCAAGGAAATTGGTGAGACACTGAGCTTTGGAGGCACTGAACTCTATTGGAGGCACCTTCAGGTTTCTGAGAGCACTCAACCCAGAATAGCTGGGTATCAAGGAATACCCAATGTATTAGGGAATCAGTACTGCCAAGTTTTTAAGTTACTGTGTTAGGGATTAGTCTAACTGGTCTTGGCTCAAAGCAGAGGGTTAAACTGTTGTACTTGGCTGTTGTGGAAACATAGCTTCCAAACCAAAGCAATCATTGTGCAGGGTAGGATTTTTTTTCTAGGAGGATGCCGTGGAATCTTTGGACCTTGAACCTCTTTGGGTGCAACTCGTAATAAAAAAACCTTTATGAGATGTGAAACCAAAGTACGCTGGCCGTGACATTTGGTATGGCATTACAGATTGTCAAGAATTACACATTTTAGTAGAGCAGAGCTTACAACTTTAGAATGTACAGAAGAGATCCTGCTGTTCTTACATCCCTTGTCTTTATATCTCACTGCCTAGATCTCTGCAGAATTTTGTGGCAGTCTATTTAAGAGAAAACATGCAGCTTTGTCTTCTCAGTATTAAAATTAGTTTCCATGTTACCTTGGTGATGTTTTTTCTAAACATCATTGGAGGTTTTATTTTTTCATTTAGTGAACAAAAGAAAAAAGAAGTCAGTGATCTGAATTAAAGTCAGCATCAGACTTACGTCAGACATTTGCCTTGTGTTATGGTTCTGCTGCTTTTGTTCAAGCTGAACCTCCAGCAATTATTTTCTTCTAGACTATTCAGCAGAAGCATCTGAGATATATGCGAGGAGGAGCAAGGAGCCATGGCATCATGCAAACCCGACATGAAAAGATACAAGGCTAAATTTTCTTAGTGTTCTTTTTATTCTCCTAAATTGTTTACTGACAATTTCTCTGGTCTTATCATTTTATATGTGCTTCTGTCCTCTCCAAAAGGCTAGAATATTTGCAAGAATACTTGTTAGAATCAAGATAGATTCACACCAGAGGTGAGGTTTGCTCCTGGTTTTGGTTCAGTACCCTTTTTTCATGAAACATCTTGACTGGTTGTATCAATCACGGGAAACGGCCAGAGGGAGCCCTGAAGCTGGAGCCATGGCAGTGAGGGGAGGAGGAGGCCCCAGCCGGGCTGGAGGGCAAGGGGCTTCTCAAGGCATCTGTTGGGAGTGGCCTCGGCCTCCTCCCTGGACTATGCCCAGGAATTATCTGCAAGAACATGAGCTGCCTCATTTTTATTTATTTTTTAATTTTACTGGTTATAAGAGTAAGTTATCAAAATAGATGTTGGGCAACCTAAAAGTCTGTTGTCCAGCACTGCAGTTTTGGTCAGCACTGAAGAAGTGCTGTAACAGTTTGCTGGTGCTTTAGCTCAGCAGAGCAGTTTCAGCTCCAGACTGTGGGAGCTGTAGAGGACAGTCTGCGGGTTCATGGGGAACACTTCCCTTCAGTGACATGCTTAGTCAGAGTGGATCACCTATAAATGTAATAAAACATTTATGACAACACTAAGGAATTATTTGATTTCATGAAGAAATGTCACCTGTGTGACGGAAGTTTAATGTGAATTAGAGGGCCATGGAGATAATTTCTGCAGATAGTGTGGATGTCATTCCATCTGACTCACCTCTGCTAACCAGCTGTGGGCAACCAGTCTGGAGAGTTCAAGGAAAAAAGACACACCCAGCTGTGGGTCTGCAATTTTGCTGCCTTAAGTGGAACAGATGCTTTTCTTTTGGCTGACATAGAGACTGAAATAAAGCAAAGTCTTTTAGTTCAGTCTGTAGAGATGATCCATTCTAGGAGTGAAATCTACCACCCTTTTGTTGGTCCCTGTTAGTCTCTGTGTTTGGCTTTAGCATCAAAAGAGTTTGATTCTGAAAGATCTACATCGTCCTGAAACAATGTCTCTGTGCGAAGTGTATTCAAGAGAGATGCATTCTGTGCTCAATGTTCCAGCCTTATTCCAGTATTCAATATTCTGGGTCTGAGGTATTCCCCTCCTTCTTTTCTTAACCACCTCTGCACCTCCTGTTAATGCCAATGCCCGTGAAGCCTGCGCTCTTCAAAGAGCAAAGCAAAGTGTTTTGTGCTTTCTGAATGGGATCAGAGGAGAGAAAGTTCTGGATGATGTCACCAACTTAGCTGGATTCATCTAACCCCTGAACATTTGCAGCTCAAGATCTTACACTGTCTGCCTCACGTATTTTTTCCCCCTCATTTCCCTCTCCTTTTTATCTTTTGTCCAATGAAAATATCTCAATCATCAAACCACTGCACCTTATTTCTTTTTGCTTGGAGCTTTGACCAGAGGGGTAAGTTAAAACATTACTTTACATATTTATGGTACTTAGAGAGGTGTTCCAGCTCCTGGAGTGGTGCGTGAGGCAGTGTGTGGGTTCCATCCGTCTCCAGCCACAGGTGGAAAATGAAAGTCAGGAGCTGCCTTTCCTGTCTCAGCTGCTCTCCTCGAACAGAATCAGATCTCAGTGCCAACAAAAACAGCTCCAGGCCACACAAACGAACCTTCTCTTTTTTCTTCCCCAAAAGTGCCGTTAAGATCAGCTCTAACACAGGACTGCTGGCAGATCTCTCTTTGTTGGAAAAACCCTGTGCAACTGAAGTGTCAGGGGAATGAGAAAACCAGTGAACTGGAGAGAATTTCAGCCTACTGACTCTCTCAGTTCCCTCATGCTGGAGTAGTTCAGTATCCATGAAAAATATTCCATATTTCTATGGTACAGGAGGCAAATACAATCATGGCCCTGTGCAAATATAAGCACAGACACTGATCATACACCATAAAAGATATGTACAAACTCACTGTATTGCATTTGTTCATATCTGTGTAGATTTTTTGCTAACTTAAAAAAAAAAATTCTTGTGGTTTTAGGGATCTCACTTGTATCACACTTGGAACCCCCAAATCAGAAGAAAAAATCAATTTTTCCCCAGGGTATAATTGCACTTATAATGCCAGGAGGTGCCTGGGCAGAGGCACAGCTGCAGTTTAGGGACTGCTCTTGAATCCTTTCAGTGCATTCCAGCGATCTCACAGCATCCCCACTCCCGGGGTTTGTACAACCAGGAGCAAGCTATGGGCTGCTTGGATCCCAAAATACCATCCCAGCATTAAGTTCTGTGTCAGGAAAGCAGATACCAAAAAAGCAGAAACCAAAAAAGCAGAATAAAGGAAACAGCCCAAAAATCAGCCTGCATACTCCCCTGGAGGAAGTCTGACACTGTTAGTAACGTACATTGCACAAATAGTTCAGCAGAAATTTCCAGTTAGAAGTTGTTCCCCAGCCGCAGGAGCCCTGGAGGAGCCGCAGGAGCAGGGACAGGCACCAGGCTCCGTGCGGATCTACCTGATTGTCACTAGAGGCCACCACCGGCCTTCGGAACGGAGCTGCCTCCTGCCCTCCCTGTGCTGCGCACCGCGTGAGAATCCGTGCGGAACTTGAACGAGGGAATAAAACTCAGGGATTACATAACGAAATTTCTCGTATTATCCACTTTCCTATAGCCACAGGAAATTTAATTGCATCGCTCTTGTGGCCAAACGTTTTGAGGAATATTTTTCTTCAGAGCCACCAGCTGTAATTAAGGAGTTCAGTGCTGTGTATGGAGTGGGTTTGGAAGCAATAGCAAGAAGAATGGGCTATCTTTCTAAATTTTGACATCTGAGTCTTTGAGGACAGAGAGTGTTCCTTATCCTTTTAAATTACACCCTTTTTTATGACTGATGCTTGAGTATCTCAATTTTCAGGTAGTGTTAGGCTGCAGACATTAAATAAAAGGTTTCTTTGGTTGTTTTTTTATGGTTTTTGTTCTGCACAGCAGCAATGTTATTTCCAGTGGATCCATTCTCAGAATATCTTGAGAGACTGTCTCATGTAAGATTTACCTGGAAGCAGAGCCTGGGTGCTGGAGTGGCTTTAAAAATTAGTTATTTCTCTCGCTAATAAGACATAAAAATGTGGGGCTTTTCCTGCACTGGTAACTTTATGATTACAATTCCTGTATACTTGCAACAACCTTACAGATTTCCTGCTTTGAAATTGTTCTGGCAAGAGTCACTCCCAGTTTTGTGTTTGATGCATTTGATGTTTTATTTTCTCATAGGTTGGTTCAGGGGTGCAGAGCTGAGCCAAAGCCGGTATTTCTCTAAAGACAGCACACCTTTAACTTCTGTTCTAAGGAAGAACTGTAGGTTGTAGCTACTTCAGCCTGTTTGTTTCTCTGTTTCCTTGCCTGCCCCAGCTAATTATACCTCTTAATTGAAACACATTTTTCCAAATTATATTCCTCATTTTTGTTGCTTTCTATAGAGCCTAATTATAACCCGTCACATCGACTCTTTTGGACTTGTCCTTAGGACATTGGAAAGCCAAAAAATTTACCCCCAAAGTCTATATAGTTATTGAAAGTGTCTTTACCACAGCTGGTGTTATGATTTTATGCCTTTAAGCTTCTGATGCATATTCAAACATTCAAAAAGCAAATTAACATGTCCAGAAGAAGCAGCCCTGCACCTGCCTCACCATTAGGTCATGTCTGGCACTGGGAGCTCCTGCCATAGGGACACTCCCAACTGTCCAACATTGATGATTCTGTTTCATGGAATATTTTTGAAGACAATTGGTTTGTGCCAGCCCTGGGCCAGGGGCTCAAGTAGGTCATTTCAGTACAGTCACACAATTAAAGATATCATAAAAGTACAGCTTGAAAAGAATCAAAAATTTTACAGAGGGAGGATTGATGAGGAAACAACACGTGGTAAAACTTTAGTTGGGGTTTCACCAAGCCAAATGTCCAGGTAGAGTCAATAATTAAAATACTTTTGTGGTGTAATACAGGACATGGGGGGACAGGGGGTGTAGCCTCTCCAGCATTATTCTTTCCTTGCTTCCCTGTTTATAGATTCGTCCTTTTTCTAAATGATTCATACACTGGAACAGGCATCTCCTAGCAAAACTTTAGAAACCTTTATAGGTCAGGGTGTGGACATTGTGAAATGTTTTACCGGCTCTTCTACCTATTCTCTCTGCTTCAATAATCCATAGAACCTGTGGCTTTAGAAGTGCTATAAAGGCAAGATTTCTTTTCTTCTCTTTCTGAAATGACTTTGTTAATTTTGTATCCGCATTAACCAGGAAGGCAGAAAGCAAAAATTTTCATTCTACAGATGTGGCTGTTGATAAATAAGGCTGAACCCCAGCAGTGTGGGGCCAGTTCCTCAGAAGAATGTGTGATTAATAGCACAAACCATGACTGCATTACCTCATCGCACACTTCTTCCAGGGGATCAACACTTCACTTACCAAAGCTGCCTATTGTAATACACCTTAATAAGTTTTAACATTTCTACAAGTGAAATGAGCTGTGACTCATGCCCAGGCTGGAGAGCAGTCAAGGCTCTTGGAAATCATGCTGAGGATTATTCTGTGCAGGACTGCCTTAAATGGCAGGTGAAACTGCAAGGAGCCGGTTGTGAATGCTGATGGTTTCAGCCTCCTTTTATAGGCTGAGTTCCTGTATCTTGTTGGTTTGCAGAAGTATTGTTGCATCATGCACTTAGACTGAGAAATGCTGTTCTCTCCTGCTCATCTTTCTTTGCTCTCCTTTTCCATTTATGGGAAATATAATTTATTCACTTGAGGGGTGCTGTTTTTAATGATTCTTCATGTTTTTCAAATTGCACTTTCTTTGTGCCTGGGTTCATCACTTTCTTGGTGTAATGGCACTGCTGTATGTATGGAATACTGAAGGAGAAAAAATAGGAGCCGGCAGAGTTCAATCAGTTTCAATACAGTGAACGGATACAGTAATTTTTCAAGCCGTACATCATCACAGTCCTGAATATTTCCTTCCCTTCAAGCCACTGCTCTGAAATCGGAAGCAGCACCACCTAAAGTCTCCCAAATACTACAAAGCCACCAGAGCCGCCAGCACAATGTTCTGTACAGAACTCATTTCAGTCAGGCTATTGGCACAGGTACACTGAAGAACATCATCAGAGTATGCAGGGTCCTGACCAGCCATAAACACTTGGAATGAATCAATGGCATTATCTCTTCTGAGCCATCAGACACTGACAGGATTGCTGTGAGTGGGGAATGGCTCTTCAGGAAGTTGTATTATCTAATATCTGGGCTAAGTAGAAGCTGTGAAGTGATGGATTCTAATTTAGTGGCTCTCAGTGACTTTCTTTGCAGCCTTGAGCGAATTGTGTCATCTCTTTTTCCAATTTCTCAGGCAATAAAATGGGAATGATAATACTGCCCCCATTCATTATCTCCCTGACTTCATCTCTCAGCATGGTGTGAGAATGTGATGTTAACAGTGCATACAAGTGGTAAATATTAGCATCATTATTTATTATTTAGGGTGCAGACCCACCCTAAATACATTTAGGAATGCATAGCTTATCTACCAGAGCACAAATTCAGAGGTAATGAGTAACTACCAGATACAGGGCACACATGGCTGGTGACACCGTGTCACGAGCTGTTCAACACAAAGGAGACGTGCAGTTGTACAGAGCATTCTAGAGCTGTGAAAGGTTCTCTAGAAATAAGCAATTTTTCCAGACCCAAACGTGGTGTAACGCATACTTGTATGTTTAAGGACTAACTCCACTTAGTAAAAGAAACTTGAATGGCTGTGCTGGAGCTGTGGGTGCATGATGGTGTCAATAACAGAGTGAGCTGTGAGGATGGTGCTGTGAGCTGTACTGGTCTGACCTGTACAGAGTGCAACAGCACAGGTGTAAGAGAAGGTTAAAATCATCAGAGTGGTGGAGTGGAATGGGAATTCTGCTGCCTCATAGCAGAGGAGAAGAGGAATTCTGCTGCTTCTTCTCCAGCACTGCTCAGACCACAGCTGAGTGTGACACAGGACACAGAGAGTGCATCTCATCTCTGCATGAGGGGACAGCAGGGCAGAGTAAAGCTACAGCATTGCTCAGGAATGTGAAATAAGGGCAGGTGTGTTCCATAAGGCACTTCAATTATTCACTTTTCCTTCTTCTTTCTTGTAGTTCAACACAAGAACCCAGCACAAAGCACATACTTTCCTTTGATGTAGAAATAAGGGGCTACTTAGAAGTTTTTATAATTATTTGTCACAGCAATGTGGCTCTGCTATGTAAATCTGATAAATGAACATATCTTTAAATAATACAGAAAATTGTTCAAGAAGACCTGGGCACATTTTGTCCAGATGCTACAAACACCAAGTCTGGCTTGTTAGATCTGGTAAGGCATAAGAAAGGACAGTCTTAATTAGCTAGGAGTTACTAATCCTGTATTACAAGTTTTACCCAGTTTAAAGAAACCATTAGGTAATCCATCCAATGCTTTTGGGATCTCTTTGTGCAACAAGGGTGGAGAGTTGGGGTGCGGGGGGCAAAGGGGGATCAGGAACTGGTCGGAACATGCCAGTAGCAGAACACTGTATCACAGAAGTGGACTTTGTTCAGTTTAGTCTGCATTTACTTTGAGATTTCCCGTTTCCTTTGTGAGCCCTGTTTCAAAGGAAGACAAGTAACCAGAGCCCTTTTGTGAGAGTCCCTGGTGCGTGGGGATGATGGGGCATGATGACAATGTCGCTCATGAATGCGAGACTGCCCTGGACACGCTGACGGTGACTTTGGAATGTAAATCCCTGACACACTCATTATGTTCCATTTGGTCTCTCTTCCTTCTGCCTTACACTCTTCCTCATCTAAACATTCTAATGATATTTCTTTTCCTTGCCTAGATTTTATCTTTGCATAGCTCTATTGCTGTCAGGATGTGCTGCTGACTTGGGCATTGGGCTGAGCTGAGAAAGTCAGGAAGCCTGGTTTTGGCTAAAGCCGACAACTTTCCCTGATGTTGGCAGGCACTGTAAACACCAGTCTGGCCTGACTTCAGAACCCTTCGACAGAGACAGTGAACATTAATTTGAGACCTAATAACTGAGATGGCTTTTTGAATTACCTGGGTCATCAAGAAAGAACGAGGGTCTGGAGGCTCTGAAGGAAAGTGTGTAAAGACAGTGCAAGAAAATTTCCCTCAAACTGAAGAATAAAGAAACATTTCTGGGGGACTATTTTTAGTAAAGTGACTTTGCAACACTCCTACTCATAATGCTGTTTTAAATGGTGACATTGATAAGTTGTAAATAGGGAAGTTGAATAGTTTTGCTCATGTAAATGTCACCTGTAACTTGTGTCACCTCTTTTCTTTTCTGTGTTCTTCCAGTGTTGTCCCTCCTGAAAGAACAAGACTTTGGCTGTCCTGACCCATGTCAGTGACACTGCCACAGTGGACTGAGCATATTTAAGGGAAAGCAAAATCAGAAATTCCAAGGACCAGAACAAATAATGGATAAAAGTTTATTGGCTGCAGTGAGGTATATATGATAAGAGGCGTAAGACCAGGAAAAAAGTTGAGAGATTATTCCCCTTAAATTATAGCGAATTTGCAGAGTGATAACTGAATCCCAGATGGATATTATTGCCGTGGGGAGATGTGCACAATACGTCTGTCACTAGTTCAGCCAGTCACTTCAATTGAACAGCTTTTCTTCAGCATTTTGGTGACTAAAAGCTCTTTAAACTACCAATGTCAGCTATACCCAGCTCTGTGTGGCACTTTGCAGATCATTTGAGAGGCGCGTTCAGCACAGGATCCCCGTTTCACACGCAGGGAGCCAGCCCACGCACGCTGTTCCCAGAGGGGCTGTGGGAGCTGCTGCCAGGAAAGCCAGTGGTTGGCAGAGCTCTCCTTCAGGCTTGTGGGGGGAGCTCGTTGATAGTGGAGGACACCACCTCCCCATTCACGCTGTCGTGGACAATCGCTTTGAGCTTTTGGTTGCTCAGCTCAGAGGGTTCTGAAAGAAAGGAAAGTTTAATTAGCCAAGGAGCAATGCAGAGATAAGGTGATGCAGGGAAAGCTTCATTTACAGTCATTTGCCTTCTGCCTCTCCAACTAAGTTATCTCTGCATGTTTTTCTTTAAGTCAATGTTTGTTATTGCTCTGTGTGAAATGTGCTGCCAGAAAGTCACCCTGGGTCTGGTCCAGGTCAGGGCAAATGAATAACACAGGGACAGCCCAGCCAATGCAAATCCAGCAGATTATCCTGGATGTCTGCAGGTCATGCTCATGCCAGAATACGAGTTTCCAGACATGCAGATTTTCAGTTTGCTCTCAAGCCCTAATGCTGCTTTAGTCAGCCAGTGGAGTCTCCTTGCCTCTTCATATCCCAGGAAAGCTTTTCGTCTGGAGTCTGAGCTGTGGCCACACGTATGGCTGACAGGGCTGGGGCTCAGGCAGCCCATGGGCAGGCTCTGCAGTGAGCCCTTCACAGCAGCCAGGACCTGCTGAAATGCTTCTCAAAGGCCTGTGTGAGTCTGCCGTGCACACCTTCCACAGCTCACTCAGGTGACGTTAAAATTGCCCTGACTAAAATTTGATTGGAAATGACAATAATTAAGAGTCACTACAGAGAACAAAGCAAGGAACTTTTACCTTTTGTTTCAGATTTTCTTGCTGTCCTGTGAAGGTAATGAAATAGAGAGAAAATAGTATTACATTAATTCCAAGAAGTTATTCATCCCCTTCTCACTGATTCTAAGGAGACTCATCCCAGTATGAGATAAAATTTTAAAAGAAGAAGGAAAAAGAATGATGCTTTTATGCCCTGTGAGCTTTCCCTTTGGTAGATCCTCTCACTGGAAACCATCTCTGGGCACATTCACTACTGCTCCCAGGGACAGGTGCATTGGTTCTTGTGTATACAGAGTTGCTCAGGTTGATCCCAATTTGGTTTCTGACAAATACTGTCACACTTGGGGCCACTCCATTTTGCCTGGCTGAGAGTTTCAGTTCTAAAGGCTGCTGATCTTCCTTTTTTGACTTCATATAAACCAGATGAGAGAATAAAGATGAGGCCAGCATTCTCCTATGCTGAGATGGCCATGCTGTGGCAGTGGAGAATTTTATTTTTTTTAATAAAAAGTTACATTAATTTAGGTAACCCAAATTACATGGATTACCAGTGTCTCTGTACTCTAAGTGGCTCTGGCTTTTTATTATGATCCGTCACATTAAAATACCAACCCTTGATGTAGTATGGGACTCACAAGCTTTGATTAAGCATAAACAAATAAACAAATAAATAATCCAAATATGAGGACTCTTCTCTCATCTGTTCCAGTCGGGGCAGCTCTGCCTTACCCGTCAGCATTCCCTTCCAGCAGCAGGCGGTACGTGGAAATTTCCTTTTCCAGGCGCGTTTTGATCCCAAGCAGAACCTTGTATTGGTTATTTTGCTGCTTCATGTCATGGCGAACCTGGCTCAGCTCTTCTTCACACCTGGAGATGATCTGCTGCATGTTTTGAAGTGCAGCAGCATAGTAATTCCGAGTGTCAGCCAAGGTGTCTTCCAGCATGTGTTTCTGACGGGGCAGATAATACCAAGACCATGATTATTATTTATGTGGTAGATATAACACAGAAATACCAGCAAATTTGGTCTCTAGCTAGAAGATTGCAAAATTAAAGCTGTGGTAATTTAAACACTTATGCATTTGCATAACTATTCCTGTGAAGGCAGCAGAACCACAAAGCTGTGCCGTGTGTGCATGAGAGGCAAAACTGAGTCATTTATCCCTGCAATATCCGTTCTGCTCAAAGCTCTGCTCCTGAAACTGCTGTCTGTCCTGTCCATTCTGCATGAACTGTCCTTAATAGCTCCAAAGTCTCCAGGTCACTGGGATGTGAGCTTTAACCTGTGTAAGAGCTGTGCAATATTTATAAAAGTTCCCCACCAATATTTTTCACAGTTCATATATTCCATGCATGATAATAGGGCTTGTAAATATGAACTTTGCATTCTTTGCATTACTGTCTATCTTCTGGACACATTTTCCTTCTAGACCTGGAGTCAGCTATCCCTTTTCTTCTCCTCATATTTTGTTGTAAGAAGAGACATAAATTTTTCACTTCCTGGTGATGGTTGCTGAATCTATTTTGCATATTTTGGCAAGTCGAGCATGATCTGAATTCCACTTTCCCTCATACTTTAACAACAATAAAGCATACTTTAACAGCAATAAAGTTATGCTCGTCTGTGGATTTAAATGGAGAATTGGTCCATGCCAACTTCTGAGAATATATGGAGTGAGTGAGCAGCCCAAGATGTCTGCAGTAGATACCTTACTAATCTGTGCCTGCAGCTCGATGTCCAGGGACTGCAAAGTCCTCCTCAGCTCCTTGATCTCGTTCTCGTTGCGCTGGATCTGCTCGGGATTGGGGGTTGGTGCCAGGGACGTTGCTGCACTCTGTGGAGCAGAAGCGAGAGAAAAGCTCACAGACTCTGGTCAGGCAGGTACAGCCACAGGGGGCTTGGAAATGAGCAGGGAGTAGCTGTTACCTGTTCTTTGTACCAGTTGTCCAGGCTTTGACGATTCTTTTCAATTATGGCCTCGTAATCTTCTCTTATTTCTGCCAGAATCTTGCCTAAGTCTGCAGGAGGTGCCGCGTTTACTTTTACATTGACTTTGAAGTCTTGTGATGCGCGATTGGCTTCCATATCCTGTTCATGTGTTAGCAGAGAGAACAAACAGACTTGTTTATAGAAGTGGAAAGTTTTCATAGAGCCACAGAATCCCAGAGTGGTCTAGGAGGAATTGCTATATATACATTAAGTTAACATTATTTGAAAAATGTATATATTGATAATACTCTGATGTGACTTAAACCAGTGAAATTTACTTCCATGGCAGAACTCAATAAAAAACATGTGAGAAGATCTTTTCATAGAATGTTTCTGGAAGAAATAGACTCAATGAAGAAGCACTGACATTTTTTATTTATTTATCTATTAGAAACCTAAAACCTTGATGAAAATCTAACAGTAATTTAATCTTTCTTACCCTTTATGTTAATATTTATGGAACTATAACTAAGTTTACAGGAGAGTAATGTAAAAGTTCTATGTAATTGTTAAAGGAATAATTGGATTAAAGCATATAATTACTGTGTAAACAACATAATTACAGGACCAGTTGGACAGGTAGGGTAACATTCCTTTCGGTGTAGCACAACCTTCTGTGCCTGGTACCATTTTCAAGGCGCCCAGGCAGAGGAGCCTTTCGGGGTATGACATCACGGTATGTGGATCAGCTGGACACAGGGATGGCTCTGCTGGTCCCCTCTGTCCAAGAACTATCCTGAGCTGTAGGGGGGTCAGTCAAAGGCAGCCACACCTACCACTGTGGAACTCCTGTGTTTTATTCTCTGCTTTAATAACCCACAGCCACTGAGCAGGACGTTTGGTCCTGGGTTAGGTAATAACTGCAAACAACACCAGATCAAGCGAAACCAGCATGTTTCGAGCAGTGGAATTATAAATGTGGGAATAACAGAGAGCACTGAGTATTGCTTTGGAGAATTCAGAGTAGTGTGGCTTTTGAGAATTATTATCTAATTACAGTGCTTAGGATTTTGCAAGAATGAGTAATTTTGCCTGACTTCACCAACCATTCTTTTTAATTTTGATCCTTCAAGAATTTGAGGTCTGTTTTGCTCAGGTCAGCCTGTTCTGGGTGACCCTGCTTGAATTTAGTGGACAAGGGGGTCTAAAGAGGTCCCTTCCAACCCTCACCCCCTCCATGCTTCTGTGAGAAGGAAATTATATATTTAGAACTGAGGTAAAAGTCTGTGATGAGTAAAACCCAGCAACATTCTGTGTATTTATATCTAAGTCTTTCTGAGAACATTTCTGTCCAATATGTCAGTTATTATTAGCTGTATATGACAGATGGGTGGGAGAGACTCCAGCAATCTGTTCTCTCTGAAATCCCAGTGTAACTAGTAAAGCAGACACAGACTTTTTGCCTCATCTGACTCTCATTGGCTGCTTCAGAAACAGGATTAGGTCCTGAATCATCAATCCCACTTACAGACTGTGGGTCTTACTCAGTTAATTACATGGTAGTAAAGATTTGTGTGATAGGATTTTACCAAGTGGAACTTTTTCTACCTCCTCATGGTCTTTCCTCCTGAGGATGTGCTCTTCTCTCAAGCCTTCAATTTCCATTTCCAGATCTGTGGTAATAATGGTCATGCCGTCGAGCTCCTTCCTCAGGTTCTCCACATCCAGCTGCACTCCCTGCCTGCGACACTTCTCGGCTTCATATCTTTATGAGGAAAGAGAAGACACAACGTGCGTGTTGAGAACTGCCCGATTCAGGCTCTTGTATAAGGAGAAGTAGACTTGCTCAGTCTATGTAGGCAGCTAGAGAGAACAAACAACCAAAGAAACCAATTCTGTTTCTAACAGATGTTATTTAAATATTTTTGAATAGTCTTAAAAATAAAATGAGTTTCATTATTTTTGTTTTTCACTTTCCTTCCTCCCTTGTAACTCCTTCTATGTGGTAGGAAATAAAATTTCTTTTCTTCACTTTTCTTTTTGCATTTTAACACTCACCAGGTTGTGAAAGCTTTGAGAATACAATTGTCTGAAAACACTGATTGCTGTAGTTTTTCTAAAACAGTCACTTTTGAGTCCCTCAGAAAACCAAGAAAAATGTGAAGGAAGCCAGTTAGTAACATTCCTTTCTAACCTCTTGCAGTGTCTGTAGTGAGCCAAAGGCAGGGAGATGCTGTTGTGTCTTCCCTTGGGCATGGGAAGCACTTTTGCTCCTCAGCATCTCTCCCTTTACTCCGTGTTTTGTGGGCTCTATTGGTGCTTCTCCATTCACCCAGTAAACTCAGTCTGAGTCTCATCCTAAGTAGTTCCACTGGTTCCTTTTGTGAACTACTGACTGATAAGGAGAGACTGGCAGTGCTCAGGGTTTCCAAGTTTGTCACAATATTACCAAAAGCTGATTTTTATATATTTTTATAGTTGATCACCAGCTGCTAGAAATAAGACAAACCCTTCCTGATTCCTAAGTAGTCTTACAGAAGTGTCAAATCCTTACCTTTGGAAAGACCTGCCTGAAAGTTTTCTATCCAACATCTTGTCTTTTTAGCTGGTCTGAGAACTCTCTTTCAATGTACTGAAAGTCAGACTGTGCTGGGAGCCAGTGATGCACCAGCGCAGTTACTGTGCGCAATGTACGGGACTCCAAAGCAGAAGCTACACAAGGACAGGTGTTCCCTGCAGAGCTGGATGGAAGAGGTGATAAATCCAGGAAATAGTTTGGGCTGGACTGCAAAGTGCAGTGCTTAGAGGGAATAATTTGTAATCCCAGATGACAGTTTTAAGTGCCTTTTGTCACAAGCATCAAGTGTCTGCTGTCAAACCTGCTCATCAGGACCTGCACTAAGTATCATAAACAGGGTGACTCAAAGTTCTTCAGCAATCATTTGTGGGTTTTACATCCTTTTGGGTTTTTTTCCCCGTTCTACATTGTTTTTGTTCATCCAGTATCAACAGAAAACCTCATTAAATCACTTATCTATTGGATTAGCAAGAAAAAGCAATGTTTAGTTTAATCCTCTTTCAAACCTAATAAGGAAACCAAAGAGGAGCTTACTTGAGCCTGAAGTCTTCAGTTGCCATGTTAGCATTATCGATTTGTAAAAGGATGCTGGCATTGGTGATCTTACTATCCTCAATCTGGAAAACAGAGAATCCAACAGGACAGTCAGTGTTGCCGTGGGGTGACAGTAAATAACCTGTGCTGGTTTACCCTCTTTGCTGCTCTTAGGAAGCATCTAAATGCTAAGGAGACCATAGGAATAAAAGCAGTTCAGTTTCCTGATTCATTTAGGTGTTTTGCAATTTTTGTCCATAATCTTACTTAACTCCTTTCCTTACTTTTTTTGAGGGTATGAACAAAGAGGCACCATCTTATTCTTGGTCAGGTAGAAGATACGAATTTCATCACACAAACTTCATGGTCTATTACAGAGTAACGGTCACTACCTTCCTCTGGTTTTGAGACTGAATTCTGATCCTGTCCAGCATTGCTGAAAAAGCTGCCTTGGGCATCTTTGGGGCAAATTTCAGTAAGAACCATTAAGCTGTGTCTGAGTAAAATCAAAATGCTGGAATTAATGTTATGCTAAAAAGTAGCCTGTGCATGGACAGCTCGCTGAGCCGGAGTTGTGACGCACAGCAGTGACGGCGGCAGCCACTCGCTGGCAGCACCCTCAACCCACCACAGGCTTCAGCCTGGAGTCGCAGGCACTGTACCACTGGCATCTGCTTGTTGTGGTCCATTCAGCTGTGCACCTACAGCTGCTCTGAATCGACCAGCAGCATGGAGTGATTGATTCAGGTGTCTGATTTTGCTTTGGGATTTGAAAATTGCCCTACAAGGTGCAGGATGAAGAACAACCTCATTCCTTTGGTGCACTCAGCACACACTGGAAAGGCTACTGGTAACTTTTACTATAGATCTGAATATGAAAAGTGCAGTATTCTGTGCAAAGTCTTTGAAAGAATTCCGACAGGAAGTCATACATAATTATCAGGAAATCATAAATGCAGGGCATCAAGTCTTTTCTAAAAGAGAGGAAAGAGGACTGTGCTCACCATCCCACCAGCTACCTTCACTCAGCATCCACGGAGCAAACCGAGGGGCACTGTGGCTGTACAGAAGTAATTTACAGAGTTCTCAACATCTTGGAGTAAATTTCCCACACCTCAATGAATCACAAAGAAACAAGGAAATGACAGAATTCTCCTGAAGTGTCAAAGGTTCACGTCTGTAGTAAAGAAGAAGGTGTTATGGAATGTTTAACTAATCTGCTAACAGACTGTGCATTCCTGAGCAATTAGCAGCACACCTCGGATACTGCCGTGGGACACAATCAAGGCCAGCTCAAGAACTATAACAATACCCTGAATGTGTGGCTGCCTGGAATTTGGTGTCAGAGAAGAAGCAATTCTTGAATCCAGCTTTGTAGAATATACAAGGCAACGAGAAAACAACACGAGTTCTTCAGCCCTGTGCTGTGTACGGAACTGCTGTGTGACTGTGTGATCTGAGCACTGGTCAGTGCTTTACCTGCTGCTGTGTGGCCCCAGTCACTCTGCAGCCAGCAGGGAATCTCGTATGTGCCACTTATCTTTTAATAGTCACATGAAATTCCTTACTGCATCTATCATGAACATGGCTGCATGTCTAGTACCAGACTGTAAAAACTGTCAGATGGCTTCATTAAGAACTCATACATTATTGTATAGGAAATACACTCCAATTCCTTCCCAAAACAGGGATTTTCCAGGAAGGCTTCCTACACTGACTTTACCTTTAATGTCTCACGTCCTTTGTCCTATCTCCTGGAATGCTCTGTAGATCACTTTGCTTATTTAGTGGCACAAGTTGTTTGAATGAGACAGTTACCTGAAGAACAGGTGCTATTTCATTGTGTATCTGGGTTAGAATGGAATTAGGCTGGAGCAAGGCTTTTCCCAAAACTTATTGCTCCATCTGGCACGTTCAGCCTGAATTCAGGTATCCAGGAGAGTGTGGTTAAAAATGTAGGACCCAAACGATTATGTTGCCTCCAAGTTCAGACAGGCAGAGTATCATAGACATTCCAGATTATTGGATATAGGACCCTAAATGTAGTCTAAATTTTATTTTAGGTGCTAAATTAGTTTCACCTTTTAAATTAACATTTAATTAGTTTAATTATGGTTAATACTTAGATGCTATATTTTCATTCATTTTACTAGCAGACATGCTGCTAATTGCAGTATTTTATAGAGAAAGTAAAAATTCTGGGTTCATTCACTGAATTGTCACCTGTGTAATGATCCTTTCCTGACCTTTCCTTCCACATCCAAAACAGCCACCAGCCTCCAGGTGTCTGTGGCCAGGGACAGTTGTTTAAGGGGTGAATGTTAAAAATAAGCAGTTTGGGTACAGCCTATTCAAAAGTGAAGGCTTTACCCCAATCAGCATCATGGTTTTATGCTTCCTGCCTTCCTAAATCTTTCTGATTTATTAATTTGAAATCAACCTGAACACATGTATGTTCCTAATGAACAAGTTTTTATTTCTCTTTCTGTTAAAAAGGAAAGTGCCCAAGTGCCAGGTCTGGGGACAGTGACCTTTCTTTGTCCTTAAAACAGAAATGGGTGATGACAGTTCTGGCTCTCCGTGCACAGGCTGTGGTCGGAGCACCTCATCTACTGCCTGGAGGCAACACTTTTAGCTGTGAGCATGGAGTTTGATTAGGTCCCCGGCCCCAGTCAGCAAAGATGTGAATTAATACCATTTCCAAGCCTTTTTGAAAAGTATTTCTCAGGATCTTGAGAATGACAAGTAATTGTATTATAAAAAGTGGAGGGCAAACGACAACATTGCTTTTGGAAGAGCTTTGGGTTTTGCCCCATATGGGTATGTAAAGTTAATTACACTGATTAGTCACACAGATGGTTACAGTGCTAAGGATGTTCATTATGAATACAGATTAATATTATGCTTAAATTTGAAGACACGTGAGTTTGGGAGATTGAAAGAGTTACTGTTGAACATTAATATTAACTACTGGCAGGAACCAGAAATTCTCCTTTTAATTATAGTGAAAACATCCACAAGGAATTTGTCACTGCTATTTTCTTAATTACAATGAAGTATTTTTCCATCTGATTACATAAGCTCATTGGTCCCAAAACTCCTATAGTTTCATTGTCTGCTACCGCAGGAATCAAAGAGCTGGAATGCCCCAGTCTGTCTGGAGACAGCGGCAGGAGAGGGGCAGGCTCTGCACTCCTCCTGCTTTGTAATTTGCTCAATACCTGTGCAGTCAAAAAGACCAAGTTCCGCCAGACGCAGTTACTCAAACCCCAGTTTCAGTACAGAAAGGAGCACTTGGCAGCACACGGATCTCTTTATTCTGCCAGTCTCTGCAGAATCCCCCTTGCCCCCTTCCAGCCTTTCTTGTGCCCAGTCTTCTCCTTGTGAATACAAAGAGTATTTATGCCCAGGTCCTGGAACTACCTTCCTGAGGATTTCTAACATTTCAAAGGTTTTATTTAACTTCTTAAAAGGAAAACCATCAGCGTAAAGGAGAACCCAGATTCCTTAGATCAGCACAGAATGACACAGTCCCAGCTCTGACTTACCTGTCTTTGCATGTCAGTGACGTTTTGCTCGTACTGGTTGAAGTCATGCCTCTTTCCATGAGACTTTGTCCTGTGCCACTCTAGGATGCAGCTCTCCAGCTGAGCGTTGGCTGCTTCTAAGGCACGGACCTTGTCCAGGTAGGCAGCCAAGCGCTCATTCAGGTTCTGCATAGTCTGTTTCTCATTCCCACCCAGGAAGATGCTTTCCCCATAGTGCTCGCCGAAGCCTCCCCAGGGTGCCCCTCCTGCAGCCAGCCAGAAGGGTCTGGCAGAGGAGAAGGAGGGATGTGTGCTGCTGGCACCACCATCTGCACTTGACGCTCTGTAAGAAGTTCCTTGCTGGGCCAAACCACACCCTGAACTACCCCTGAGGGACCCAGAAAAAAACTGGAAAGGGCCTTGGCTGGTGCTCATGCTTAGCTCTGTGTGAATCGAACCCCAGGTTTGGCTTCCTAGCACTGAGCAGCCTCTTCGCCTTCCCTGAGCAGCTTTATGCCTTTTCCTGTGGGAGTTTCCCTTCGATGAATGACTACAGCAACAAGATTGTGTCATCACGAAACGTGCTTCCTCTTGGTCAATTCTGAAGCATTTATGAGCCTGCACACTGTTGTTGTTTGGAATCAGCCACATACCGGGTTGCTTTCCTTTCGCTTGTTTGGTTTTTTTTTGCTTTTTCTTTTCATATGATAATAGTGAGGTGTGGCCAAAATTCGTAGGTGTGGAACAGGATCAGCTCTGCCTCAGACTTCTCTCCAACCCTGTAGTTAGTATGTTATGTTTTCCTGCTCATGAAGAGAATAAATGGGGAGCCAGAGCAGGGATGGGGCTCTGCAGACACTTTCTGTTGTAATTCTCAGGCTGTAGAATTACAGCAGCCTCTGGATCCTCAAACCTGTGGATTCTCAAATGCAGTCTGTCCTTTCTGTCATCAAACAGCTTAGCAACCAAACAGCTTCAGCCTGTGTGAGACATGAGGCTTTCATGAAGTCATCCAGCTTCTAAACTAAAAAAACTCCAGTCCAGAGTCAGTAAAGCCCAGCTGTTCCCTTCAGTTGCCTATTTCCAGGTTAAATACATGAGCATTAGATACTTTTCTACTGATTTTCTCATGATTTGAGGTACAGTCCTGTTTCAGTGGTCTTGTCTCAACAGGCAGCAATGCGGGATTTCTTGCTGTTTCCAGCATTAATACTATTAAGGTATTTATCTTGGTTATAGAAAATATTTACACTATGAGTTTGTAGCAGTACTCAAAAGATTCAAGTGATTATTTAAAGCTACTAGCCCTAAAAATTGACCTGGCAATCATGCAGGAATATTCTCAAAAGTCGCAGTAACTTTCTGTTAAACTGTGTCCATCAAACAGGGAAAGGTCGAGCGTGGTTGCAGATTGTCCTGTTCCTCGTGCTGGTAAGGGGCGTAGACTGGGGAGTGTTCCCGTGGCAACCGCTGGGTTTAGTGGGTTTGCCTTGTCTTGTTCTAGTCCATGACTGAAGGATGAGATGGAGGAGGAAGGTTTGGGAAGAGGCGGGAAGCTGAGTGGGCACAGGCTCTCCCAGAAATGCTGCAGTTGATTTCCTTACCTAGGTGAAGGCTAAACCCTTCCCCAGGGTCTGCCTTGGCCCTGCTGCTCATCCTGACTGGTGAGGTCAGGGAGACCGCATGGAGCAGAGTTACACTGTCCTGGGAGAAACATGAAGGGATGTGTTTTTCCCTGTTAGTTCTATTTGGAATGCTGCAGCAATAAGGAATTGTTGCCCGCCAGCTTTCCTGGTACCTCCCGGCCTCATTCCTGATGGAGCAGGGTTCGGGCTCCTCCTTGTGGCTCGGGCTCGGCTCTGCTCAGCACCTGCTCCTTTCCTTTTCCCCAGCTCCCTTTACATTGAGCACATGCTCCTCTTCCTTCCTCAGGCACTTCCTTCTGGAGAAATCCTGTCATTTCTAACTATTTGGGGAAAGAAATCACTGAAAATAGGGTTTTCCAGTGAGTACAAGGTTTGGCTCTCCCCAAATATTCTGGTTACAGCCACTATCCATAGCTGCAGTCTGTGGTCAGCCCAGCTGCTGGAGAGGGAGGTGAACTTGAAGCATGAGACAAAAACTGAGGCCCTAACTTGAGAAAAACTCCACATTATAATAGAACTGATGATACTCTGCAGATCTCACCAGAGATCAATTTCAGATTGAATTTTCAGTTTAGCAAGCTGGTGTCTATGAACTATCACACCAAGATGGAATTACACATGTATGTACAGAATAGAATGTGAAATAAAATGGATCCTTTGTTACACCTGAAACTGCTCCATGGCATGGTAGTGAGGCTGGCAATGTGGGGGGTCACAGAACCTCTGTCCTGAGAATGTCATGGAATTACCACATCATGGTGACCAGAATTGTATTTTCTTTTGCAAGTAATCCAAAGTATAGGTGATGGGACATGGGAAGTGCTTGTCCTGAAGCTCAGTCTTTCCAAACTGGAAAAGATGCCACACAGGTTTGGTCCATACATGTTGAGGATCCATGAAAAAGACCAAACAACTTCAAAATCTGACATTACTCTTTGTCAGGCTGCAGTGTTGAGTTTGGGTCTAGTCACCTCTTTAATCCAGAATAGAGAATGGAAGTGGCACTCGGAGTAAGGCAATAAACTGCTGTCAGCAGATGGCACCCTTGGATGGGACTGCTGTGCTCCCTGGGAGATGGGTGCTGCTCTGCAGCCCCAGCGTGCTTCATCTGAGAATCATGCTTGTTTTACTGAATTGGAACATGGGAAGCAAACTGAGCTGAGTTTCTAGGCTGCAGTTTAAACACAGGCAGAATATTTTGACAACTACATTGTACAGGTCAATGTCCTGCAGCAATTACTGACTGATTCAACTCCTCCATCTGGAACACAAATGGATGGACAGCTGCCTGTGGCTGTAGGAATTTCCTCTCTTGCTGTTTGAGTGATACAAACAATAGTCACCTAGGTTTTGGATCAGGAAAAAATATAATTTGTACCATTTGGTTTTCTCCTCTGGTGCATTGTGATGTTGCTTTGCTGCAGTTTGCCAGAACCTCTTCCAAACTCCTTCCAGTGGGACTGCCAGCAGGATGTGTATTTCTTACCAGCAGCACTAATGATCTCATGGCCAAACTGGTGATGCCAACAGTGTATATTTCTTTTTCTTAAATGTCAGAAAATAGGAGACACAAAAATAGTGTCTCTAAGGAGGTTTGAAGTATGTAATTCTAGAAATTATACCATTTTTGCAGATACTGTAATGTGGATTGAATGCCTAGTGATGGCGCTAAGGATGTCTTTTCCAAACACTTCATGTGAGCAAAGTACAGCCCTTAGGTAACTGCTTTGTGTGCTTCTGGGATTCATCAGGCTCTTCAAGGTTTATCAGCATCTCATCAGTTCCTCTGGTGGGGGATTTGTAGCTGGGAGAAGGTAGTGTGGCTAAAACAGCAGCCACAGCACTGACATGGGCTGGGGATGTTCTTCCTGATGGATGAAAACCAAAACAGTTGCAGCAAACTTTGAGCAATTCATTTCACCTGGACTGTGCCTGCTGCTTCTTTAGGAGCTGAGGGAATTTGCCTTGGTGCTGAAGGCAGTACAGGAACACAAATATACACATTTTTTTCAGAGGTGCATTTATTTCTGCATGAATTGTAGCCCCATTGTGCCCTTGGCATTGAGAACAAAGATCTTAAGGATTTTTAATATTACCTTCTCTGTTTTTAACTGACACCAGCTCCAGATGGCTGGCAGAATCTAATAGCACTTTATCTGTCCATTCATCACCATCTTTATTATTATTTTTAAAATTATGATTGTTATTGCTGTTGTTACTCCCAGAGTATCCCCTGGTTGGGTTCCAGCAGCCCATGCTGCGAGGGTGTGTGGGCTGTGTGTGGCAGTGCCACAATGGCTCCAAAAACCACCATTAGACTGGATTTATTTGCAGAAGCAGAACAGACACTTTATTGTTAGGACACAATAGAGCACCAGCAGAAAACAGGCTTGGCATCTCTGACCCAGTGAGCCAATATACAAAGGCAGAGCAAATCTAAGGAAGGACATTCTTGGATACATTCTTGTGATCTGGGGAAGTGAAAGGCTCTTTCAGCATTAGCCAGTGTGGAGGCTGCACTGGGTCCATGTGGGGATTCAGTGCTTCTTTATTAGAATCTCCTGTCACGGGTAGGACCAGATTTTCCATCATCTTCCGTGCCAGAGCGACCTCTTGTGCCACTCCCAAATGCTGTTGTACAGAGAATAAAAAAATTAAATAGGCAACAAAAAACAATAAGGCCCTGCCAAGACCCTGAGGAGCTGAGCAAAGAGGTTGTGTTTGCTTGTTTCCTCACAAGATCTTTCACATATCAAAGGCAGAACTGCCTTTGTGTCTTATCCACTTTCCCTCCTGGTCCTCATCCAGAAAACCTTAGGAGTGCACATCAGATATGGATTTGGAAGTATCTTGTACGTTATGTGAATCAGCAGAGCAACTTAGGAATCTTTGGGAGATTTGGGTATTTTAAAATCCCATGAGCAGTTCATGCAATCATTTTGGAAATCTTCCGGTTTCAAAAATGTACATAAAATAAAGTATTATATTTTTTTCTCTACATGGTACAGAACATCTCATTGTGGGGAGAATGGAATCTGTGGTAGTAAGAAGAAATCCAAGGCTAAAAGGTTTATTTAATCCTATTTTGCCTGTTTATTTCAGCCCTTCATTAAATAAAAATGTTTCTTACCATCCTTGGGGATCAGTCCTGCCATCCTGTAAAAAAGAAACATTTGATTAATGACCATTCCTGACCCTGTGCCCTGAAACCATTGAACCACTTAGGAATTTGTGTGAACAGCCAGGATTTCACACAGCTGCTCTCAGTGACTGGTTCCGAGGTGTGTTGTTATAAGAGGTGGGGTTAAGGTGCTTTCAGCTTTGAAATCCACCCCTATGCACTTGACAGGGAATAGGAACAGTGGTCAGACCAGTCCTCTGTCCTGATGTGTCTCCTTATACTGTTCCTCTCCTCAAAATGCCTCTTCTAGAAACTGTATAAGGAGCTGATTTCTCCTCAGAAATCAAAAGTATAGATCAGATATGAGAAATGGACATGAAAATGTAGATTTTACTGAAGTAAGCTGGAGTCTGTTCCAGACTCTTTTCTAGCAGGGGGTACTGGTGTGTGAGGATGAGTATTTTCACCTCTGTGCACAAATAGAGAAAACCAGGAGCAAAAGAAATAAAAGAAGGGAGCAGGTTTTCATAGGCTGTCTCAGGCTGAAGGCTCTAATCCCAGTGCAACCAGAGGATTAAGTGAGACATGTATATGGGGCCTGGTGCCTTTTGTAATTCATCATGGTCAAAATGGTGGCTTTTATATTTTCAGATCTTCCACACCATTGATGTGCAGATTTAGTTTGATTTATGGCAGCGCCGGGGACTTTGCCGGGCACCAAAGCTTTGCCAGTGCTCCAAAAGCTGCGTGTGCAGGGAGAGTGACTGGAGCTGACAGGAGTGAGCCTGGCAGCCACAGCTCCTGCTCCACAGAGTGTGTTGTTACCCCTATCTGCCCATCAGCACTTGCACAGAGTGACATACTGTGAGTCCTGGCCCTCCAGCAGCTGGCGGTACGTGGCGATCTCCTGCTCCAGGCGACTCTTGATGTCCATGAGCATTTTGTACTCCTGGTTCTGGCGCTCCATGTCACAGCGGAGCTCGCTCAGCTGCTCCTCCACGCTGGTGATGAGGGCCTGGATCTGAGCCAGCTGCGCGCAGTATCGGCCTTCCGTGTCCCGCAGGTTGGCCTCCAGCCCAGCTTTCTGAAGAGGAATAATGTCAGAACAGGTTAGAATGGAGTTTGTCCCGTGGAGAGGGAGTCGAGGAGAGGTGAGACGGCGAGAGGTGAAGGGGACAGTGTGAGGCAGTGCCTTGTGGTGTGCCCGGGGCAGCTCCGTACCATGCTGAGCTGCGACTGGAGCTCGATCTCCAGGCTCTGCATGGTGCGGCGCAGTTCCGTGATCTCGGACTTGCTGGTCTGTATCTGCTGGGTGTGGGTGGCAACTTCACGGTTCAGCTCATCAGTCTGAAAGGAAATACAACTGTAAAATCACATACGAATATATAAAAATCAATCATTTTGAGAAAGGGAGGTAGGGACCTGCCCAGGCGGTAATGCTGAGGCAGTGCATTGCTGTGCTGTTCATTGGTGTGACCATACCTGAGTGAAGAACCAGGCCTCAGCATCCTTACGGTTCTTCTCAGCCAGAGCTTCATACTGTTCCCTCATCTCAGCAAGAACTCTGGTCAGGTCAATGCCAGGAGCCGCATCCATTTCCACATTGACTGTTCCACTCAGCTGGTTTGAGTACTCTTTCATTTCCTGCACAGGCAGAAGGCAGAGGACACAGAAAGATCAGGCTCTCTCCTCTCCCACTGCTCCTGCCCCCAGCCATCCCTGCTGTGGCACACAGTTCCTGTGCTATCAAGCATCATGGAACACACATAAAACATTTATCACATTTTCTCTCTCATTGCACCAGCTTCCCTACTGTCTGTGTACTCACACACACGCCTATTTACATGTAACTTACATGTATGTTTCATTTACAAGAGATAAATTCCAAAGGGAAGTGATCTCCTGTCTGCACTATCAGGATTCTCACCTCTTCATGGTTCTTCTTCATATAAGCCAGCTCCTCTTTCAGTGTCTCAATCTGCATCTCCAGGTCAGCTCTGGACAGGGTCAGCTCATCCAGGACCCGGCGCAGGCCGTTGATGTCGGACTCCACACTCTGGCGCAGGAACAGCTCATTCTCATACCTGCAGTTCCAAAAAGAAACAAGCATTGGAACATGTCTGAGTTTGTGTTCAGTAGAGCTATAAAATGATCACATATAGGAGGAACAGGGGGCTGTAGATGAAAACATACAGATTTAGAAGTGTAAAAGCAGTAAAGGTGGTTTTATTCAATATCCAGCTACGGCATAAGGAAGCACAGACAATGCCTTATGATTTTGTTCCTGAGGAGGACATGACATTTCAGCTTGCAGAACCTAATAATGATTATCAGCAACTATAGAAACATTGTCACACAGGACAGGCACTTTGCAGTGTCCTCTCAGATTTGGTGTGTAGGAAAGCAGGTGGACCAGGGCTGCCAGGGACACAAGAGGGAAAATTGAAGCCCGCAGGTGCATTTTTGCAGGGAAAGCACCTGCACAGGGACCTTTATCATCTGACGTACTGCTGTGCCTGGGAGCTGGAAAAACCCCACCTTACTCTAGATTTCAGACTCCAGCAATCTTTTCCTGCCGCTCAGTTCCTTCTAAGTGAAAATCCCACCTTATTCTGCCTTCTTTCCCCTGTGATTCAGGCTAGTAAAAATACTTGAGACTTGAGTATCACAAAATAAAAGAAGACATGGGCTATAACTGATCATGCAAACAGCTCAGTGATCCAAATGCCATGTTCTGTCAGGTTTATTTTCTGAATTGGTCCTTCATCAATTCATTCTGTTGGCCAGGATTTTTTGCATCTGAAGTTACTAAAGAAAAAACTGTTTTGAGACAGTGAAGACAAATGTGCTCCAGGTGAACTTACTTCAATCTAAAGTCATCAGCAGCCAGCCTGGCATTGTCAATCTCCAAAATGACCCGGGAATTGTCAATGGTAGCAGCAAGGATCTGGCAATTAAGAAACACAGAGAAAGGTTCTTGTGAATAACGGTGGAATATCTGATTCACATTCCATGAGCAAACCAAAAGGGCTGTGATACTCTGTGCAGCACGGATTAGAACTATAATAGGGAAATACATTTGTACAACACCTGATCTAATCTGTAGCCAGGAGAGTTATCTTTCCAGCCTTTGAGGCCTACCTGTCACATTCTTTACTATTTGATTCCTGAATAAATATATTGATAATTCTAAACATATTTTTCTAACTTCTACTGCAATAATTTTAATTTCAACAGGATATTTAATTTGTCAGGATAAGATATTTGGTGTTTAAATTGAGAAGAGGCTACTCTTTTCTGCTAGAATGCTCAGGATCTCAATGAATTTGGGATGAGGAATTCACTATTTCTTTTGTAATTATTCTATCTTATTTTAAAGACATGGAACATGCAGTTCCGTATTTGTCTTGCTTTCTTATGACTCCTCTACATATGAATGTCATACCTTGTCTCGTAGATCTTCAATTATCTTGTAATAATTGCTGTAGTCGCGGGCAGGGCTGGTGGGAGCTTGTTTCTGGTACCAGTCTCGGATTTTCACTTCTAAATCTGAATTGGCCTCTTCCAGGGCTCGTACCTTGTCCAGGTACGAAGCCAGCCGGTCGTTCAGGTTCTGCATGGTTATCTTCTCATTGCCAGAGAGGAGGCCATCGCCACCACCAAAGCCACCACCAAGGTCGAAGCCTCCACCGAAACCAGAGCCACCTCCAAAGCCAGAGCCCCCTCCAAAGCCAGANCAAAGCCTCCTCCATAGCCCCCCCCGAAGCCATAGCCTCCTCCTGCAGAGGAGACGTACCTGGCTGAGGAGATGGAGACGCCCCTGCCGCCGGAGCCGCCGTGGATGCTCGGGGCCCGGCAGGTGCCTCCAGCACGCACCGAGGACAGGCGAGAGCTGCTGCCCCCGGCACCCCCAAAGCCACCCCCGTAGGTGGAGGAAGAGCTCATGTAGGAAGTGGCCATGGCTGAAGCACGAGAAGGAGCAGAGGTCAGTTACACAGACTGGCAAGATAAGAGAGCCTGTGCCTTCACTGCCTTGGTGCCTCTTTTATATCCTCATGATCGGGTGTTGGGAGACAAACCCCACTGCAGCTCTCCCTCCAAAATTCCTCCTCCCTAGAGGTGAGGCCAACTATGATGACATTCCTGACAAGCAGTGCTGGCAGCACATCGCAGGGGCTTGGGCTTGGGGTTTCTTTTTTAATTAAACAAAAGGCATGAATCAGATGATGTTTTTTCTTCAGGCTATAGTTCTGAAACTTGGAGTTTACTTCTCTGACATTTAAGAATGGAAAAACAAAGTGAGTTCAGCCCCACCCACCTGTCTATTTGCAATGCTTACCATGGCTACCTTCAGAAAATCAACTTTTTCTGAAAATGAATCTTAAGTAAAATTCTCCTTTCATTGAAAAATGTACAATCATCTCTTCATCTCACTGTTATTTCTTCTTTTCTTTCTGCATTTTTTCCCTTTTAAGTTTTGGAATTGAATTTGAAATGTTCTTATTCTTTATTTTTTCTTAGAACTAATATTTAGATTTTGGAGTCTGAATTTTTATTACAAAAACATCTATTCATAGCATTGTGTGAGGAACAATCAGCATCCATAGGTGTGCAAGGGAGAGTGGGAACAGTAAATTTATTAATCGTCATGAAATAGTCCAGAAGGGTAACATAAGATTGAAATAAGTCAGTTAAAAGAGGAAATGTGGGAGAACTAAGATCCTGTTACTTTGGAAAATGTAAAGAGAATGGGTTTAAGATAACACTGTTCTGATACCAATACATGTATTTAATGCCAGTATGCACTAGGAAATGGAGTAGTATTTGAAAATAAGGCTTGAGCAACACTCAGAGGAGTCTCCTTAACCCTTCATTTAAAGCTGGAGTCTGAAACAGAAATAGATTACAGAGCTAATAAATTGCCAGTGAAGTTCAGAAATTCAGTCATCCAGCCCTGCTCCCCCTGCACACCTGGGAAGGCAGATGTGGGAGGTGTGCGAGGAAGCACGAGCTGCCCGTGTGTCCTGCTGGGGATGGGGAGTGTGGGGAGTGTGGCAGCTGCTGGGAGTTTGCAGAGCACCCTGATCTCTGCACAACACAGGCACCTCAAATAAAGCTTAAAGAAAACTGATACGTTTGCTAAAAAGTCGTAAGAAGAGCATTGTTTTCAGCAGTCTCTTTGACAGTACAGAAACTGAACTTAGAACTCAGGATGGGGGTTTCTGGCATTTCCATTTGAGATGTTAATGCAGGCACAGGGAATGTGCAGCCTTTTCACTTGGAGATGTGCACTTGGGAGGGAAGCAATGGCAGAGTCCAGCTGTGATGTGCACTTACAGGCTGGCTCTGGGCACGGCCACTCACTCCAGGCTGAGCAGAGCACACGGGTGGGTGTTCACTGCTCTGGAAACGTGTTTCAAACTGAACCTGGCCCTTTGCCACAGCCCTTCAGTTTTGCTGCTGGGCAGATTAATGGGCTGTGTACCTTGCCAGATCCTTGTGTCTCCAAGGGTTGGTGGCTCAGGAAACAAGTTCAGACAGGCCCTCCTGAAGATTAAAATAATGTCTTAAAGACCCCTGTAATGTCAGTGCCCTCAAGTGTGTGCACTACCAGGGGCTGTTCAACTGAGAGAGCCCACAATAAGCAAATCATGTTCCATTAAAAAAACCCAAGCAACAAACTAAAAGCACTTCTAGAAAACACCACAAAATTTATCAGGAAACTTAGGGGAATTTTCATTCAGTCTTCTTTCACTCAGGTGTGATAACTCCTTTGAAAGGTCACTGGTGAAACACAGTTTGCTGCTTTCTAAAATGCCCCGGGCGTCAGGCTGGATTGGTATCAGATAAACACTTAAAAAAACCAGGTAGCAGATAAAAGCTGGTTTTTCTGTCGAATATTTACCACTGGGAAACAAAATAAATCAATGCAGATCATGCCCCATAACTTAATTTAGACCATGATTTCTATAGCATTTTCTCCTTACGGGCTGTACAAGGAAATAGAAGTCAATCATCTGCTGAAGTAACAGAAAAAAAAGCTCTTTCAAGCTTATGCCTTTTTTCTGGTCTCACTCTTTGCTCAGAGATTCTTTTTCCAGTGTCTTGACACACAGATTCCTCCTTTGCACAGTCTCAGTGTTATAGCTATGATACCTAACTCCTTGGTTTGTCATCTTCCACGGAGCTTTCCTGGAAGACATTCCCTGACATGTCTGTGCTGCACAAACTCTTTTGTTACCTCCACTGTGGGATTAACGGAGCTGACACACTCCAGCCCCTCCTCTCAGGACAGTGAGTTCCAGTCAAGCAGCAGCTTGTTTGTCATCTCAGTGATCACTCTATGAGTGATAAAACCATCACTCAGAGAAGACATGACATAGCTTTAGAAAACACTTTTTTTTTGGAACCAGACTCTAAATTTATAGTGTCGGAGTGATTTATATTAAATATTTCACCAGAAATCCTTCACTGCCCTACAGATACAGGACAAAATCAATACAATTATAAAATAAAATAATAAAATTAGATTAAAATTCAGCTCTAAAAACAAGAATTCAGGATTTTGCATTCTTGAAGCATGAGAATTTCTCATCAGACTTTCATGTTTGCAGCTGGACAATACTAGAAATCTGCACCAGTAACCTCCCACCCTGACTGATTTTGTCACAAGAACTTGCTCTTAGGTAATGGGATTTCTTAAGATTAAAAAACAAACCTGGAGGTGTTTGTTCTTTCATCTAGGGAGGTTCCCAGGTCTTGGTGTTGTAGGGAATAAGTTTGGTACAAAGCACATGTGTAATGGTCTGCAGTCAGCCTGTACTGGGTATGTGAGAGCTTCTTCTCCTGGCTCTTCCAGAAGTGAGCCCCACAGAAATGAGTGAGCTCCTGAAGGATCCTCTGCACCCTGTGTGCCTCTCAGACCACTGTTCCCTTTGGTTCTGCCAATCTTTCCCTCCATTTTCCCCATCTTATCCCTTTCTCTGTGTCTTACTTGTTTTTGTACTGTTCTTCTCTCCTGTCAGTTTTCCCTGTCAAAGTGAAGCCAGAGCTTTATGTCTCCATGCTTCATTCCAGAGGCTGGGACTGTCGGTGTCAGTAGTGACAGCTGATATTGACAGGTCACCTGAGTCACTGCTGAACCAAACCCAAGCACCAGCACCTTTGGATTGAAGAGGACTGCCCCACCTTGAGAGAGGAGGTCCAGAGCCTTAGGGTGCTCCGAGCCATGCAAACACTCCATTAATCTGTTGTGAACATCTAGGTGTGAAAAAGGGGTCATGGACATTCCCCAGGGCCAAGGAGAGAAGTGCTGAAGGATTTGATGATGTCTCCCTGAAACACAGGCTGCAAACTGATCCTGGGGGAGAGCAGTGTTGGGATACTTTCAGTCTGGGCATATCCCTGTTTTCATTCCCCCCAGCTGTGGAGCAAACTGTGCCTCTGCTAACAGCGGGAGCTGGGAAGGTGCTGGTTGGGCTGGAGCCATGGTTTGCTTTTAGCACAAGCCCTGAGAAGTCTTCTTGGCTGTCAGTTTGGAGAGGGAGGGTAGGAAATAAAATCCCTGATTTCTGGGTGTCGGAACAGTGATTCCACTTGGAGTTTCAGCTAGGATAATATCCTTTCAATGGCACAAGAGGTTATGGGGGCTGAAATTGGTGCTAAAAGTTTGTAAGCTCTGTGTGAACAGAGAATGGAAGTGAAGAAGTCTCCCAAGTGCTGCTCACCTCTGTGTGCTCCTGTAGGAGTTATCTAAGAGCCAGCTGAACAGCTTTGTATTTTAGCCAATGAAACATCTCCCAGCTCCTGCTGCTCTCCAGAACCCTTTCCTATCCCACTGTCCCTGCTCTGCAGAGTGCTCAGCATCGTAGTGAGAACCCCAGGCAGTCTTGTGCCCTCACCGAGGGGCTGGCGTTGCTGCTGCCTCTGTATTCCAAGCTCCTGCCAGCAAGAGGAGCCAGAAAGAATCAGGATGGAGCCCAAGCTCCCAACACTGTGAGCACTCTCAGGGAGGCTGGCTGACTAATTCCTGCCTGAGTAAAGCCAAAGTTCAGTGAAATATCACAATAACTCCAAAGAAGCGAAGATTGCAAGAATATTATCTTTATTTGAGTAGATGCAGCAATTCAGTACATGCAAAACCTAGAAATAATTGCAAAGCTGACACAATTCGCATCTTAATCACCACTAAGTGAATAAGTCTTTCTAACCTTTGCGTGGCCAAGAACCTTTTATGCTTTAACAGTCATTTCCAGCAATTCAGAGTGATTTCTCTGTCTGCTTTTTCTCAGTTTGTAGATGACCTTTGGAGGACCTTCAGTGCTGCTTCCCATCTCTGAGCTTGTCTCTTTTGTCTGCAGTAACATGGAGAGAAAGAACAGCAAATATTTAAGCCCAGATCACACAGCCCACTCTGTGATGGGCACTGGGCTTGGCTTGGACCTCATCTCTGCTTCTCTTCTCTCAGAACTTTTCTCCATCGCCTGGGTTTGACTCATCCCTTTTATGACACCGCTGACCTCTAACAGCCCAAGGCAGGTTTTACTGGCATGTTCCTGCAATTCCCCTGAGCTGCTCAAGCTTCAATTCCCATGTCCTTTCATCTGGCAAAATGATTAAGTGTTTCGTGTTTTACTTAGCCTTTACTATAGCGGAGTCTGAGATGTTTTTCTGGTGTCTGACATCTTTTAATGGCTGAAATTTGTTCCATTCCAACCAGAGATACCATTTGTTACTTATTATTTTTTTCTGTGACAAATCATGCAGACCCCAGTCTCTAGTACAGAACCAACTACCAGAGTTATGTGTATTTCATTTTAGAAAATAAAACTTCTCCTGAAAGAGAAGGAATTCTTACCGGCAGTTCCTGAAAGGGAGCCAAACATCCTGTGGAACAAAGAGAACAATTGAAAGGAGAGTTAATACATCAAGTGCTGCATGAGATGAGGATGGATGAAAGCAAATTGTCTATCAGTCAGGGACACTGTGTGTGCCGTCAGGGAAGAGAAGCCCACGTCCCTGTTCTCCTTCTCAGCAAAGGACAGGGAGTTGTAGGAAATATATTTTTAAACTGCATTGGGAAAAGACATTATGGAAAAGAAGGAAGAGAGGAAATCAAAACCTTTCAGCCCTTGCCTCATTTTTTTCCTCCTTGAGGCTGTGTGAGATGAGATGGAGCTGTGCTCCCATGTGGGAGTCACTCAGTGACTGCCTTCACTTCTCTTCCCAGTATTTCCTCCCACACTGATTCCAATTGGGTAAAAGTTCTCTACCTGGTAGCAGGGAGTTTATCAGAATTTGGTATTAACTTTTATATTCTGTAAAACATTATTAACTGCACTTTTCCCAACTGTGATGCAGCTGATCACTTCAACTGTTAGTTGCAGTTAACTTCTTGTGCTCCTTGTCAGTTCCCCTTCCTGTTTAGAAACAATTTGATGTCTCACTTCATGTAAATGGCAACTATAACATTTCTAGATCTACCAGGGTCCAGAAAAATTAGTTTGTTAAGAATTGTAGAACCCCAGGAGTATTTAATTGTGTTTACCAAGGTGCTGTGGCAAATGAGCACCATGACACAGTCGGACTTATGAGGGCCAGCAAAAGGTTCTTACTGGGAGTCCTGGACTTCCAGGAGCTGTCGGTATGTAGCGATCTCTTGCTCCAGTCGAGTCTTGGTATCCATGAGGATCTTGTATTCAGTGTTCTGGCGCTCCATGTCAGCTCGGAGCTCAGCCAGCTGTGCCTCGATGCTGCCAACCAGCCCCTGGATCTGCGCCAGCTGTGCCCCGTAACGCGCTTCCGTGTCGGCCAAGGTGCCTTCCAGCGCCGCTTTCTGCCAGGGGAAACCACAGACAGGAAAGGTTGCTGCCAGTGCAGGACTCTGTGTAGGGAGGGAAATACGGGCCCTTTTCAGCGGGGGGTGGTCAGGCAGTGCAAATTCTGACATACCATGCTGAGCTGGGACTGCAGCTCGATCTCCAGCCCTTGCAGGGTGCGTCTCAGGTCAGTGACCTCGGACTTGCTGCTCTGCAGTTGTTCGGTGTTAACAGCGACCTCACGGTTCAGCTCTTCGGTCTGAGACAGGGAAAACACCACGTGAGAAATATGCGGGATGTCAGGCTGTCACAGTGTTTTTCTGTGTGTTTTAATAATTGTTTCTCTCATGGATTTTTTCAGTTAGTGTTTGTACACTATGGAGGGGTTTTACCTTGCTGTGGAACCAGGCCTCAGCATCCTTCCTGTTCTTCTCAGCCATGTGTTCATACTGGTCCCTCATATCTGCTAGGATCTTGGACAGGTCAATGCCTGGAGCAGAGTCCAGTTCAACATTTACTTGACCAGCTACTTGCCCTCTCAGGGCACTCAGCTCCTGTGGGGAATAGCGGAGGAGACAAAAGAGGGTACAATTATAAACTGAAAACATTATGAACCTTCTGTTCTTTCTTCAAGGGCTAAGGCTGACTGACTCCCCTGAGATACTGGCAGGAGCAATCCCAGTCTACACAGAAATCTTTTCCTCACTGTTGGAGAGCCCAGGGCAATCCTGATGGACTCTACATCTCCACAGGCTGTTTTTCTAGTGCCACTTTCAAATGTGTTTCTTGGGATTTACCTCCTCATGGTTTTTCTTTAGGTAGGCCAGTTCCTCTTTTAATCCTTCAATCTGCAGCTCCAGGTCAGCTCTGGACAGGGTCAGCTCGTCCAGGACGCGGCGCAGGCCGTTGATGTCGGACTCCACGCTCATACGAAGACCTTGCTCGGTTTCAAACCTTAAAAAAGCAAAACGAACCCATTCAGGTTCACTGGTTAACCAGCCCACAAGAAACACAGTACGAATGTGTCTGGGTTTGTAGGATTTATGGTGTAGCAAATGTTGTCAAGCATTAAACCTTTCTCCACAAATTTCACATTATGCAAAATTTTCAGTGGTGCGGATGGTGCTCTTAGCAAAGACATGAAGGGCTGAACTGCACGCATAGGATAAAACCAATATTCATACATGGGTTTTAGGGGCATTCTATTCCTGTTTCACTGCCCTTGGGCTCAAGAAGGATTTTTGCCGACTCATGAGATCTTTTCCCTCTCAGAAATTACTCACTTGGTTTTGAAGTCATCAGCAGCCAGCCTGGCATTGTCAATCTGCAGCACAATCCTGGCGTTATCAATGGTGGCATCAAGGATCTGCAAACAATGAGTGCTCATTACTGAGGCTGAAACAACTGTTATCAGCTTCCCTGCTGTGCAGATAAGAGCGAAGACTCTATTTCATCTGTAGCTACAACAAACAGAGGTGTAAGGAAGGATCAGTGATCTACAGCAAACACATCACATCACACAGATTTATCACATACTTCTGCCAGGATTCTGTTTTGGACACATCCTCTTGTCTGGTGTATGAAGTGGCTTTAGGTAGAAGTTCCACAGTGAGACAAACTACATGCTGGCTGAGAGGGAGAGGACTTTGAGAGACCATCTTTGATCACATTTTTATTTCCTAGAATACCCAGGACAGTGTTTATTGATTCTTTTAATGCATCATGAAAACCTCTGAAGGAGATTTTATTTAGAAAAAAATCTCTGTTCAGTTTTACCTGGAAAGCATGTCTTCTATGCCTGCCACTTAAAATACTCAAAAGGTCATCCACAAACTAGCTGTATGGTTTCCCACTCCTAACTAAGGGAAGCAAAAGAAAGGAGGGAGAAGAATACTAAAAGGAGGAAATTCCATTGCCAGTTCTGCCATCAGCAGAACTCATATTTTAAATTAGGAGCGAATGTGGATGGGTTGCAGCAAGGAGAAGCAACCTGTGTGGGAGCGGTCATGAACTCCAGGCTGAACTCGGAAAACTAAACCTCAAGTTTTCTTTCATTTATTTACATAGTTAATCAGCTACTCCCTGTGTTATGCAGGGTGTGTATCACACAGCAATCTGTTATCAGGTACCCATGGGCTCTTGGGGCAAATCCTGCATTTATATATGAGATTGATTACTTTATGTCTGCTGTCTCCTTTTTTCCTATGCCAAATGTTTCAGTTCACTTAATTCCAAGGTTAAGTATGGGAAATGTGAAAAAGAAATTACTCTTAACCGATTTTTATTTTCATTGTTAAGTGGTGTGTCTGGGTCTCTGGGGGTTTTGTGGCAGGTGAGAGGTTGCAGAGACAGGCCAGTTGCTGTCACTGCTTGGCTGTCATTATGTATCAGTTTATATATGGTCATATATACATGAACTGGTCATATGTGTGTACACGACCAGCATGTGTATATGTGTGTGTATAAACATATCCTTTGTTAAAAGCAAACATTATCAGCCTTCAGTACTCGGGCATCCCCCACTGACTGGTTTGTACCTCCTCTTGGCTAGCATTTAAAAGAACAGATAATTCCATATTGCCATTGACTTTATCCCCCTACCCATTCCTTGCATTTACATCTCATCTTCCTTTCCTTCCCATGACCTGCAATGCTTTCTAGGGGTTTCCTAAGGAACTTTTTGGGTTGTCATGCCTCCTTTGTAAGTGGAAATCTAAGATGATTTTTGAAAAATATTAACACCTACCTTGTCTCGAAGGTCCTCAATAGTCTTGAAATAAGGACTGTAGTCCCGAGTTGGGCTTGGTCCTTGTTTTTGGTACCAGTTTCGGATTTTGGTTTCGAGGTCAGAGTTTGCCTCTTCCAGCGCACGCACTTTCTCCAGGTAGGAGGCCAGGCGATCGTTCAGGCTTTGCATGGTTGCCTTTTCATTTCCCGAGAGGAGGCCATCGCCACCACCGTAGCTAAAGCTGCTGCTGAAGCTGCCTCCGCCATAGCCCCCCCCCAGGCCGCCTCCCAGGCCAGAGGAGACAAACCTGGCAGAGGACACGGACACACCTCTGCCACCAGATCCCCCGTGGATGCTGGGGGTCCTGAAGCTGCCACCGAACCGGAGGGAGGAGGCGCCGGGGCCCCCCGCCACGGAAGAGCTGGTTTGCCTGAAGCTGTAACTGGCCATGGGGAAGAAGAGCGAGGACCCAACCTAAGCTGCACCTTAGCGGATCGTGATCCCGAGGCAGGAGAGTGCCCTGCTCCCCCACCCCACCGCTTTTATGCCGGTGACAATGGGAGTTGTCTCCAGAATGTGTTATCTGAGACCCATGGAATTTATCAGCCCTAAGCCTCCTGCCAACACGGCAGTTCCCCTTATTGGTCAGTGGCTGTGGAGCGGGCTGTTTCCTCCCCCAGTACCTCCACACGCGGGACGCGATCCCCTCCCCCGGACGGCTGCCGCTTGAAGCAAACGGTGGGATTTGGAGGCGGCGTCTCCCAACCGAGGGGAGCGTTCCTAAGCCTGGTTAGAGTTTACCTACATGGAAACAAAGGGGTTAGGAGCGCACCCACTGCGGCCAACGCCGCGGCCAGAGCGAAGTCACACAAAGCCTTGTTTTAACAGAGTGATTCAGCCTGATAACAGAGCTTGTAAGGAGCCCAAATGGTGAACAATGTGTGTGGACCTTCACGTTCCCACCCCTCTGTTTCCCTCATTCCCCTTGAGAAAAGTTCTTTCAGAAAGGAAGTTTTCATTCTTTCTGTCTTTACTCTTGGTTCCGTTTGGGCTAACAGCGAATGTGATGTGTCTGAGAGTCTGGTTTTCTACAGACACAAGTATCCTTCTGAAGCAGCTGTGGATGCATCTGTAGCAGAGAAAAGCAGTAAGATCTCTGAGTACCTGGGGAGTGAGCAGAAACAAGTGTCTGATTACACATTGAGTCCTTTGATTGCTACTGAAAGAGAGAAGCAAAGAGAAGAAACAGAATCACTTAGTCTTCTGGTCTTTGAGAGTCAGGAAAATG
The DNA here is from genome assembly GCA_013398075.1 of Notiomystis cincta. Classification (NCBI taxonomy): domain Eukaryota; kingdom Metazoa; phylum Chordata; class Aves; order Passeriformes; family Notiomystidae; genus Notiomystis; species Notiomystis cincta. The sequence continues at coordinate 7,781 of VZRX01017108.1, read as the reverse complement.
TTATTTCTAAGTTATTTCTAAATTTTCAGGTCCTCTGTTATCCAACATGGATTTTCAAAAGCTTTTGTTACTTTAGACTCCACCCTGAGCATCCCTAACACACAAGGGGATCCTCAGAGCTTTCTTTCCATTCCCTTTCTTTCTCATTCCCTCCAAACCTCTGAAACTCCTCAGAAGTGTTTTGGAGAAAGAGAAAATTCTGCCCTGGCAACACTTGCAGCTCTCAGGAACAGTGAGGCCTTTCTATACCCATGAAAAATGCTCCAGGTATTTCAGGCCACACAATAGAGCTGCACACTCTGTGTATCAAGGTGTCAAACTGCGGGGCAAATTCAGGGAGGGAAAGAGCAAACAACAAATGGGAGGCCAGCCAAGGCACCTGTATCACCTGGTAATGAGGAGGCCGTGTCAGGGGGGGAATTGTGCAGTGACTCAGGTGTGGAATACATCACTGGATACACACAGGGTATGTACCACGCTTCAGCCTCGGGACAGCACAGCGAGGCTCTCTCCTCTGCGTACAGACTCCGTCCTGCACTCCAACGCTGTGCAGCCTTTCCTCACAGGCCCAGGGACGCTCCTGCTGCCAGAGACACGCCAGTCATTCCTTCCCCAGACCTGAATGTCCTGTTCAGCCCTGGGTGGGACAAACCTGCCCAGCCAGTAACTGCTCCAAGGGCTGTGAACAGGTGAAACAGTGGTGTCAGGAGGTTTCTGAGAGAAAGCAACTGGAGAACAGTTATTTTTTTGTTCAGTATGCAAGTCCATAGTTAGAGTGTAAAGAGCATCAGTCCATGTGCTTTTCTTCAGTGAACAGAAAAGCAAGAAGCTGAAAGGAGAATAAATACCGGTGTGTTCTTTTTGAGATCTATTGCCTGCTGCAAGGAGAGATGAACATCTGTCCCTCCAGCTACTCCTTCAGCATTCCCTGGACTCCCTTATCAGGACCTGAATGCAGTGTATTTTTGGGTTTTGCAAAATAAAATGCACATCTGTGATGCTGCATAATATTTTAGGATCCAGCTCATGAAAATTGTGATCTGTAAGGCTTCTGGATGCCCTCTGCAACCTCTTGAGTAAAAGCAGCAATCACCATATATTGCACTGGCAGAATATTGATCAGGTACTGCAGGTAGGTTGGGTTTGCATGAGCTAACAGGGAAGAATCTCCCAAAGAATGAACTACAGTTCTTAGTGGCAGTTTGGAAGTACAGCTGGAAGTGTCAGGAGAAGAAAGGCTTGGGACACGCTGTCAAACAGATTAATCTGATTTATAACACCAGTACAGGTACCTTCAGTACTAAATCAATCCCTCACACAGCATTTTGCTAAAACTGCTAAACTTTTTAACTTTCCATTCTGTTTTACCTTCATGGCTGCACGTGTTTGTTTTCATAGGCAATCCCCTAAGGTGAGAATGTGTACTTAAATGCTTGGAAAAACCTTTAGTATGGCAAGTTGAAGAAGGTACTGTTAGCATTCAGCATAGGTCGCTTTTTCTCCCAGTACAATAAACCTCATTTATGGAAGGGTCTGCTTTTCCCCAATAAGGAATGGTCAGCACAGGGAATTTCCCTTATCTGCACCTTATCAGAGGGGAAGGGAGACACATTTTTTCAAGCAAAGTCATCCAGTCCCGCCCAAGCTCCTGGCTGAGACCTGGTTCTGCTTTACCTTTATCTTCTCTGCCTTGCCAGTCACTGCTGCTTTATAAAATCTTTCATGTTGTTTCAGAGTAGTTTTATTTATTGTCCTGAAACCCCTCTTTTCTTGCCCTTGAGGACACTGGCATATGCTTATTTCTTTTCACATCCTGCTGAATTTGCTTCCAGGAGTAGCTAATGCAATTACAGTTTAATGAACTTGCTGAACATCTTAACAAACTTCGTTGGTGCCTGCAGTTCCATGGATGCATCCATGGATGAATGAGCAAAGCCAGTTTATTATTCCAGATTTACCTTTTCAATTTTTAACTGTTTGTCTCTTCTGGTAATTCTTCTTTTCTGCCTTTGCTTCCATCAATGAAAATGTGCTGCTTTTTCACGTGCACATTTTTAGTCTCCATCTCTTCTCCTGCTCATCTGAACTTTGTCCACCCTCCCAACTGATTGTCACAAGCCCTCTTAAGATCACAGCTTGGGATATTTTTCTCCCTTTTTAAAGATCAGAGGCATGAAACTTTTTTTGCAGCTCTTACATTCAAGCACAAAATTTTCTGTTTTTTCTTTTAAGCTTCCTGGTGGGAAGAACCAGTGACAACAAGCTCTGATCTGCAGCTGGTAGCAAGGTAACTGCAGTTATGGTTTGCCCAAGATACAATTCTCAGCTGTCTGGCTTTTACAGCCCATCATAAATCTTTTTTTTTTTTTAATCCTCACAAACCTGGCATTGCCATATATTCCCTCAATGTGCCAACAGATTGTGAGACAAGAATGTTGCTGTGCTGAAGAGGCAGGTCCCAGCACATGCACACACACAGCTGTGAGTGGCTGGAGAAGAGGGTAGGGAAAAAAAGAGCAATGCTGGGAATTTGCTCAAAAAGACTGTTTTGCAAAGTGGAGGGATTGTGGTGAAGGGAATGCACAATTTCTGCACTGAAAGAGGTGAGAAATGAGGTCATGTAAGGGTTCTGTGTTAACAGAAATTGTGAAAGGAAGACAGAGGACAAGACATTTCTGTCCCGGGCTCTGGTTTGTTCATGGCAGGACAGAAACGACGGATCAATGATTTGAGCTGAACTGGAATGATTCCTGCCCAGGCTGCTGCAGTGCTGTTGGGACACAGAATTTAATTTCTCAATGATTGCCATTTATAAAACACTTGAACAGATTAGTATGAGGAAAATACATAAAAGATCCTCCTGAAGAGCTCGAGCACTTCAATAACTGGAGCAGTGTAAATACTTGGCAAATCCTTGAAACTGGCTGTGGTGTGGAAATGCCTCATTATTGTCCCTGTTTCCCTAGAAACATAACTAGCTTTAAACTCCTGACTCCTCCATCATTCCAGAACTCTAATGATAAAGCAAACTGGGGAGAAAAATACCTGAGACAGGAAAGTAAACCAGATTTTCTTATCGTGTGATTAAAGATTGTGTGGGAAGGAAGGCTCAGTTGGGGCACCAAGCCCTAGGGAGTGCAAGCCAACTCACTGGATAGTACGTTCACACTTCCTTTAACCTATTATCTGGCTGGTAAATCTCAGCAAGGTATGATTGGGCTGGAAACTATTATTTGAGAGTCAAACATCCAACTGAGAGGAGGATGTGTTCCAAAAGTCAGGTTTCTGCAGGCAGCAGCAAAGGCAGTGCAGGGGCCTCTGCCAAAGCCCAAGGGACTGAACCCGTCCCGGGCTCGGGGGAGCAGTGGCTGTTGGACTCTTGCCGTGGCCCCTGCACACTGCCAGGATTCATGCTGAGGGAGGAGGCCTGGGGCTATCCACAGGGATATTCCCGTACACCACATGGAAAATTCCTACTCAGAAATAAATCCTAGACTTGGGAAAGACACAGAGTAGATGGGGCTCACAGCACAGAGCTGAGCTGTTTTATTTTGTTCCTGTCTGTAAAACTTTTGTATGTCTATTATTTATATTTATGTGATCATATATTTACGTGCACATACTTATATTTTTAGACTTATAGATCATTATTTCTCTTGCTAATTTTGTAAGAATATATTCTGATCATAGGGATAAGCCACTACTTCCAGAAAGGGCAGAGATTTGACTGTGCAAGCCTTAAACATGTGTTCTGAATCTAATTAGAAAACAAGGAACTCACTTAGTTACCCTCCTGGTGGATCCTTGGATCTGGGCTTTCCTGATTGTGCCGGTGGTTTCATACTCAGTTTTTCTTGACAGGAATTTTCAGAATCTGCAGCTCTCTGGTTGGACTCAGTGAGAAAATCCAACTGTTGCTCTCTGAGGGCAAGCTCTGTAGCCTCTGGTTTGTGGAGCTGCTGCCAGGGAGGCGTTGTTAACATTTGGTTCTCACAGCAGCTCTCAGCCCATGAAAACCCCTTTGGAGGCCTGGTTCTGGCTGCCCTGGCTGGTCACACAACTTTAAGGGAACAAAAGGGGATTTCTCACTACATTTGACAGTTCGTGCCACTTTCAAAAAGGACTGTTACCCATGTTCGTGTGTACCAGGCAAGTTCCTTCCCAGGCAGTCCTGGCTGTTACCTTAACTAAGAGTCATGGTTTTCCACTACAGTCTGACACCCATATTCAGATTTTAATCTTCTTTTTATTAAAAACGGAGGTCTGTGCCAACTGTCTGTGTTTTGGGCAGCCCACCGCCAGCAAAGCAAGTGACTGAAGTGCTTGCTGAGTTCCTTTTCATGCTTTCCTAATGGATTCAGCTTTAATAACTGATAAAATCTGGTGACATGATTTCTAACAGCATTTTTGACAGAAAGTCGTTGTTGGCATTTGTTTAAAATCTTTCTCTGTGTGTGAGTGCCTCGAACTTTTGGGTACAGCCATGATTTTCGATAGTCTGACATCAGGTTATGGGAAAGAACTGAACTAAGATTGGGAATGTTGTCAGAAAATGTTGATTACTGAGGCTGTGGGTGCCTTTGATCCCAGCCCTGTGTGGGTTGCAGGGCTGGAGCACAGGTGTGTGCCAGGGAAAGGTGTTCCCTGGAGCCAGGCTTGGCGGAGCCGCAGGAGCGTGGGCTCCCAAACTGTGCTATTAGGAGTAATTGCAGCGTGCAGAAACCTCTCTTCAGGCAGTACTAAAACAGCTCTCAGAGTCAGCTGCAGTGCCTGAGTCTACGTGTTCACTGTCACTTGTCCTTTATCATGGAATCATGGAATGCTTTGGGTGGGAAGGGACATTAACACTCATCCCATTCCACCCTCTGCCACAGGCAGGGACACCTTCCATAGAACAGGTTGATCCAAGCCCCTCCAGCCAGGCCATGAACACTTCCAGGGATACAGCAGCCACAATGTGGAAACACTTAAAGAAATTCCAAGGTTTGTTGGGATTAGCACTCCAAAGTGTTATCTATGATGTGAAACCTAACAGAAATTCTTATAGAGAGAAAGGTTATTCCTGCACGAATTCTCATACTTACTTAATTTGGCTGCTGCTATTTTGCATGGTTATGGTGGGCTGGTAAACATCAGAAATATCACAGGAACAGCTTCCTTTCCTTTTGCTTTTTGTTACAGGCACAGTGAGTCAGAGTTTCTTTTCTCATTCCTTGAGTCGGTGGTGGGCCAAGAGGGAAATCTGCCTTGTCATCTCCGTGGTTCCATTTCCTTGTAGCCAGGAGTAGCAGAGCCTGGCAGGAGGAGGAGGTGGGCTCCCATACCTGTCCGTACCTGACAGCTGCCTTTGCAAATGGAAGCATTTGCTGCTAAATCTTGCAGGTGTGTCACAGTTCTGGCACAGAGTGAAGTCTCTCAGAGAACTCAGTCCACTGAATTCAGGTTCTTGTCTTGAATTTCTCTCCATACAGCCATTCCCCCTCTTTATCTTCATCAAACCTACTGAAAATGTTGTATTATCCAGCTGGAGATGATTAATTTCCAGAACTGAGCCACAGTCCACGGGATTTGGGGCCTTGGGAAGCGGGAGCAGCACAGGGCGCCTCCTGCAGGCCCGACTGTTTAGCACAGCCATCGAATCCAAGGCGCGAAACAAAAATAAAAACGTGCCGATTTTTCTGTTAATGAACCTGTTCTTTCCTTGTAAGAACTGTGCCCCAGGCCTGAGGATTTAATTTAATTTTGAGAGTGTTTTGAGCAGTTTGTGTTACAAATCCTACTTGGTATTTCCTGAATTGCCATCAGAGGATGCCATGGAGCCGATCCGAATGGATGGACACACTGTCTTGTCATCCACAAATAAATCCTGTCCCTGGTACGGAGCTGTGGGGCACGCCACAGGGGCAGGATGAGGCTCAACCACAGCATTCCCTCATGCTGGCACTGCAAAGGTGTCCCACCTAAAAGAGAGCAGAAAGGACGCAGGAGGCTCGAGAGCGTTCTCAACAGACAGCCTAAAGCTGTCTCCTTTCTGGGATTACAGACATTCTTCTAGTTAAACTGTGCCTACAGAAGCTGTTTGATCCCAAAGTCCATTATAGCTGGATAGTGCCGAGGGGTTTTGGGACAGTCAGCACTGGCTGATAAGAGAGAGGAGTAAAAGAGATCGTAAAGCAGAACAGTCTCTGTTACTTGCACAGAGCAGAAGAGTCCTGTTGTGACTCCAAGGAGAGGCAGATCTGCTTTGACTTTACAAATCTTTGTTTCCCAGGGAAATAGTTTCTCTGACTGATCTCTTTCCTGCTGTGCTGAGAATTCAGCTTGGATTTTAACACGGAACAGTCTGATGTATAATAATACCTTGTTATCCAAAACGATGATGTTTTACCTGTCCTGACTCTCCTTGCAAACCAAAATGTAAGTGTAAAGCTGTGTGACAGGATAAGAAACGTCGGTGATTTAGGAGGTGTTCAGGCAACAATGAAGCCTCTGAGACCCACCCAGGGGCTGGGACAGGGCGGCAGTGGAGTCACTCCCCTTCTATGTGGCTGACCCTGTTCAACAGCTTACTCAGCCCTGCAAACCAAACACTAAAATACAGATTTGCAAGTTTGAAATGACTTAGATATTTCACCCCTTTTCTTCCTCTGTTGAGCCTAAATAATGTGAATGTGGTACACGAAGTAGGGCAGGTTTAGTAGCAAAGCCTGAACCTTGCCTGCACCATATCATTCTCCAACGAGTTCTGCATGGAGTGGGAATGGCCCTATGGAATAAGGGAATACACTTCTGCATGTGGAACTTTCATATAAAAGACCTGAGCTCAGGTTTTCCAACACAGCAGGAGGAATAATCCCAACAACTGAATGTTGGGTTAGTAGAATTTTCATACTTCTCATTTATTTCCTGGTCTAACTCTTTGCTTTAACTGAACAAGAGTAGACAGAGCTCTTACCCAGAAGATGGGAAAGGATTGCCTACATAGGATTGATTTCTCATTCAGTGACTCACAGAAAAGGGGTTTTGATTTGACAAAATTTTCATGAAATTTTAGGGTTAATTAATCCTGATTTTTTCACTTCAGCTGCTGAATTGGCAAATCAACTGCTTGCACACCCCTTGCAACATATGCTATGGAAAAGGGCTTCCTCCACCCCTTTCTCTTCCCTATAGGTGTCACCCTTGAGTTTAATGTGGATGTGTTTATTCATCTCCGGGATTTTATCCAGTCATCATATGATTTAGGATTTACATATTTCTTTGGAGTCATACTACATAATTCACGCAACCTTAATTTCTTTGTGCATCTGACTTGTTACACCTAAATGTAAATACAATATTAATATACCAAGTAGACTGCTGGACACAGAGTTTTCTTTGCATTGCAGAAAGGTAAAGTTTTATTTGAAGCATTGTTGTGCAGAGACCTGTGTATAAGCACAGTGATCACTGTGATGGACAGTATGAAAAGGGAGGAGTACATAGTTTTAGGAAAAGCCTAGTATCTATTAATGTTGACTTCATGAATAGCATTTGGAGAGCAATCTCTGTTGGGGTAGGTCACAGCATGTGTGGGCTCTGCGTTACCACGCTGTGTGCCGGGCTGCTCCCACGGCACTGGATCAGGGAAGCCCAACACGTCGGTGGTATCTCAACACACTCTTGACTGCCCTGTGGAAAGAAAAAAAGAAGAAACCATTGCTTTGATAGGGAAACCAAGAGTCTCTTTGCAGCACTGACATTTCAGACTCATCTACTTATATATTTATTTGTGTATATAT
>VZRX01017106.1:319642-421366 GCA_013398075.1 Notiomystis cincta | reverse complement strand
CCCTCCCTCCCCTCTGCCCTTACTGAATCAGAGGAACAGTAAAAGATACAGAACAACGACTGATACCTCTAAGTGGTGGCCAGTCATGAAGCTTCCCTGCAGAGTGGATTTAATTTTGTGACCATGTCCCTGGATAGCCTCATAAAAGAGGAAGGAGAGGAATAATGGGAAACAAATCCTTGATGTTAACTCCACCACTGCTCTGCAGAAAAATTAACAGTAATGTTTTCATCTCTCTGTGATTCTGCATCTCCCTTGGCACAGCGCAAGAATGATTCTTCCATTTGCTTTTGTAAAGCAGTGTCCGTAGAATGGCTTATCAGGATTTTTTCATGTTTAGGAAAAGCATAAAATGGTAAATAAATCTTTCCCATATTCTCACATAAGGTAGGTAAAATGTTTTGCATTTCCTAATCTGGACTTCAGAGCCTGTTTTAGACAGTGGGGTTGGTGCCACTTAGAAGGATGTGAGGTCTTTCTGGCACTGTGGTGATGTACAGATGTGCCTGAACTTTCAGCGGATGGTTTCAAAGGCATTGGAATTCAAGGCTGCTCATTCTGATTTCTAAAGCAAGTAAGGATTAGCAGCTAGGATAGCTTCAGGATGGGTGGGGGGAAACAGAAGGGGGAGAAACAGGGAGAGAAGAGAGTGTTGCAAAAATAACTACCGAACTCACTGAAATTGGGAAATGGTCTTGTGGAAGGAGTGCTCTCAGCAGAGGACAGTGGCATTGCTGTTAGAGTCCTCCGGTGTCCTCTTAGCCTTTTCAAAACCAGCATGACCTCTGCTCTCTCCCTCCTGTCCAGAAGCTACCGCAGTGCACAACCTTCTGGGTTTTGAACATGTGGATAAACCATTTAGGGATCACTCCATAGACCTGTGGCAGGGTGGAAGTGAGGTGGTCCTTCCTTTCTGCTCCTATTAGTAGGGTGAGTGCAAGACCTGGTCTGCTGTAATTGGTTGGTTCTGCCGTGGGTTTGTTTCTTTTAAACAATATCTAACAGCAAGTACAAGACTTCCTGAAAAGACCTGCCACTGGCAACAGGCACGTGTCACACTACAGAAGTGTAGCTGACATCCAAGGTGTCTAAAAACTCAGTTCTGAGCTCCTCCTGTTGTAGCATTTAAAAAGTGGTCTGACTTGAGAACAGCCACTTCCCCCCGGGCTATTGGATCTGCTTTCTGTGGGCAGAGACAAGCTTACAAGCCATTTTTCCAGATGGCTTGAGAGGGGTCAGGAGAGGACACTTGAGCCTGTTCTGAGGCCTGCTAAAGTCAATGAAGTCCTTTCTCTTCATTTCAATAGGCTGTCAGTGGCCTGTTGCTTATCAAGCCTGAGAGGCGGCACTGATAACACACAGACCACTTGAAATGCTGGACAGGATGCTGGAACCCTGCCACAGGGACACAAGTGCCTTTTTTACTGCCTAGCTGTGGCACCCTTGGAGCCACGGACAGAATCATGTTTTTCTCAGAAGCCTCCTGTAAAGCACAGGAAGAATCTCTGCAGTTCTAGTGGCTCAACTTGTGGGACTTGGCTCTAGTTCAGGGTTGGCTGATGCTCTTGCGAGTGTGTTGGGGAACCAAAGTGCCACACTTCTTGTTCGGGGGGAATTACAAGGAGAAGGGAGAAGGAGACTGGTAACTATGACCATATGTAAATAGGTAAGGACAGATAGATACAGCTGGAGCAGCTGTCCTTTTAAATATCAGAGAAGTCAACAGAGGAAAAATACTGAGACTGTCTGGCCCCCATTGTTCCCAACAGAAGATAAGGATGCTAAGCACACTGCAGTTCTGTGGATGGGTGTTTGTGGGGGTGATTATGGAATATTACAGCCTTGGTTTGTAACGTGCACTTTGGACTTGCAGGCATGTTTTTGCACTGGTTTACTTGCTAATTCCCAAATGTCAGTAAACCACAATTTCTTCCCAGCACTTAGATCAAAGCAGGGCAGAATTTTTGTTTGGAAAGCCTTAGGTTTCTGATGGTTTACACAAAGTTCTTGCTGGGTTTACTGCACAATAAAACTGTGGATAAAAAGAAGGCCACGGCATAGCGCCGAAGCCCCCAAATTCCCAAATATTTTGTGAATGTGAGCAGTGCTGTGACTAACTCTGTAAAGTCATTGTAAATCACAGTATGCACACTGGTATAATAAATCCATAGAATAACAACAACACCCAGATTGAAAAGCCTTCTCATACTGGTTAAAGCCTATTTGAAACACATGCGTTTGTGATGTTGAGCTGGAAACTGTGCAGTAAGTAGTAAACAAAGCTTGGTGCACTCGCCTTTGGGGCTCAGTGTTGGAAAGCAAATGGTTTGGGATAGTGGATATACTCAGGAATACCGTCCAGCTGGCACGATGTTGCCTTTGTTCTCTTTGGGCCAGCTGTACTGGCCAGCAGCAGCCCAGGTTTCTGTGAGCCTGCTTCGGCAGCACTGACTGGTGCCAGTGGCCAGGACGAGCCCACCTGCCTCTGCCTGGGTGAAACTCCTGCTGGAGATAGAGGTGGTGTTAGTGAAGGTGGAAAAGTAGTACCTGTTACATGACCAACCATACCATCTTTGTCCCTAGTCCAGCGGTGCACTGACTGCTCCTGGTTTCACAGGGATGTGTGAGACATGGATGCTCCTGAGGCCTTGGTCACATGAGCTGCCCCTGTGCTTGGGTCCAAGGCAGCTTGCCAAAACAGACTCATCTGCAGAGAGTGCATTCTACTGGGTGTATCAAGTACAGCAGAGTTGGCCGCTGATGTGGTTTCCATCTGGGGTCCGTGCAGGAGGCTTCAAGTTTGAAGCAGAGTAATTATTACAATTGAATCAACTCTTGTAATATTTAAGAGACCTAGAAGGCATAAGCCTCCTCCAAATGATGCATCTGAGGGGGCTCGTGCAAGGTTTCCTTTCACCAGTGCAACAGCTTGCCTCGTCAGAGATGGAGCCATACCCTCTTTTTGTCAAAGAACACTTCCCCTCTTGGTTTCACTGACACGTGTGTGTGTTTTCCTGTTTACTGTACATCCTTCTTAGCAGCAAACCCCAAGTACCTGTTTTGTTTGCCTCTGTTAGGGGTGAGCCTGTTGCCTCGCAGCACACGGCTTCATTTCTCACCATAAACACATACTCAGTGAGAGCCACCATCTCCTGCCAGCGCTCGTATGCTCATCACATTGAGATAATGCAAGATTCCAGCACTTCAGTAGGTGGAATGCAACATGGAAAAGACATACCACTCAGAGGAGCTAAGAACACCCATTCTGTAATCTGCATGGATATTAACAGCTGTGTTTGCCTGGCTGCTGCTGGAAGATCTGTCTGAGGCAGTTACACAGCTTAGAGAGAGAACAGACTGGGTAGCTATTAAAAATTAGTTGTGCCTGTGCTAAAACACAGAAATGGGCTGAAGCACATATGGTGAGTGGGTAAAAGATAATAAATTTGCACTTATTCAGCCCAAACACAGACAGGCTGCAAGTTGCTGATTCTGTTTTGCCTCTTCCACCTCCCTCCCTTTTCTGACTTGCACCACAAAGCCCTCAGTGGCCCTCAGCCTTTGTTACTGTTCCTGTGCTTTGCTGTGGGGTGTCCAAGCACCCAGGCTGAGGCCTCTGCTCTCATGGTACAGATGAGTTATACAACCAGAACTTCCCTGGGGATTTCCGTGGCTACCAAACAGCCTTACAGAAACTAGAGAAAGGGAAGTTGTGAGAGTACTGAGGAGCAGGAATGGTGGTCCTGAGTGCTGTGGCTGGTTGACTGCTGAGTCCCATTATCAGGACAGTGCAGGCAGGCAGGAGCTCCCGTGCCCAGCCTTCAAACCAGCCAGGGGGGAGTTTTAGAGGGATGGGGCCCACCTCTGCTGCTGATTCTGGGGCCCCAAGTCCTGTATCCACCCTGGCCTTCTGACATCTGGACCAGGACCCGCTTGCACTTGACCAGCTTGGAGAATGCATGGAGCTAGTTCACATCTGGCTGGGTCTGTCTAGTGTGGCTGTGCCCTGAGGGCAAGAGATGGTGCCTGATCAAATGCAGCTAAAAAGGGTCATGCCACCAAAGATTTTCCTGGAACCCCTTGGAGGCAGAGGCCTGGCAACACCAGAGATTGCTGTGCGACCAGGTCACAAGACACTGCAGATAAATAAAACCGAACTGATTGTACAAAAGCTATTTTTGCAAAATGAAATCTGTTTCAGAAAACTGGGACTTGAGTTGCTGCTTGTTTCTTGGCAGCAGAGCACTAACGCCTGTGATGTGCTGCCACTCATTTCTGGCAAACACCAACACTGTGGTTTATAATCTACGTTCGTACATAATCACTTGCAAGTTGTTTCTATAGATGCTGAATGTAAAATATTTGGATGAAACAGATTGTATTATCTTACATAACTTGTTCCCTTCCATACATTCAATGCCACATTTCTCTTTTACTCCCTCCCCTCTTGTATCAGTGGATTGTGATGGGGAGCTTACCCCAGCTATGGATTGTACTTTGGAACAGAGCTGCTAAACATAGAGGAAGCCCATCCGTGGAACAAATGATGAGTGGGTGGCATTCAGGCAGTGTGGCATATGTATTCTTTCTCATTTGGTCTGGCCTAAGGAAAGCTTTCACATATCCTCCATCTCCCTGCTGGGTTCCTCTTTTCTCACCTAGATTTGTCACAGTGTTCTATATATTCTGGCCCAAATTTTACCCCTTCTTAATTTTTGATTATGCTTTCCTAGCATGACTTTCTGTGGACTTGGCTGGAACTGTATTTGCAAAAGAATGAAGACCCTCCAGATTGGATTCTTTTAGTAGTCTGTTTGCCTTTGTTCCCCCCACCTGTGCTGATTTCACTGGAAATAATTCCTGTGGTGCAGTCTATTGACTTCTCCCCTTTCATCCCCCTAGTTAGCGAGCATCTTGCAGGTGGATCTGCTCTACTCCTTGTGAAAAATCACGGTGCAGATGCATTCTCCTGTAAAATCCAAGTGAGCTGTGGACCTGTGTGGGATGTCTTATGAAAGGTCACACAAGAAGGTTGTGACAGTCAAAATTTAAAAACTATCCTCAACCCTGCTCTTTTCCCATTGGCACAAAAGGTGTCTTGCAAATGCTGAATTTGCCTATTGATATTTTCTTCAAGGCAAAGGTTTTAATTACTCCTGTTTAGTTCTATGTGATTCAATCCCCGCATATTGGCCTGGAAGATTTCTGTTGAAATAGAACTGGTGTTTTAAGGGATTTCTTCTTTGATTGCAGTGTGATTGGAAGGAAAGTTGGTTAAAACTAGAAAAGTAGACCTAATGCAACAGAATTTCCACTGAGCTATTTAATGCTGAGGCTTTGCCGCCTCTTTGCATTATCTCCTCCACCTGAACATCTTCCTTGATTCCAGCTTTTTGACTCACTGAAGCATATTGCGTTAGATAGGTCTGAAATAGGTGTTCCCACCGTGTCACTTCTGTCATGAATACACAGTCTGTCTCCACGTGGGATCCTAGCTAAAGGCTCTAATTTACAGCCTTTCATTTCAGTTCTCCTTGAGGACAAATACTTTTTTCCAATTGATAAATTACACCCTTTCCACATTTCAGGTCACACGAATAGTCTTTTACCTTTTTGTTGTTCGCAGAGAGAAAATCAAGAAAGGTCTAAAGGATCTGGAGCAGGTGACACCAGCAGGTGAGACATACATACATGAAGGACTAAAACAGGTAGGTTTTTCTTGCAATCAACACATCCTGTGTTCTCACCCTTTGGGTAATAACTTGTAACATAAGTAGATTGATTGTACACCTCAGTCTGTTATGCTCAAATCTTTCTGGTTGCCTAAGTGGTCTCAGGGTTGCCCAGACACTCTGCAAATCCCATGCAGAAGATGATCAGCCATCCCAGCAATTTGCCATATAGAATTTCTCTGACTTGCTCCTTCTCAGAGAGCACAGGTCTGTGTTGTAGATCTCAGAATTCATTCAGCATCCCAATGACATAGTAAATAGTCACACGCAGCTCGGTAGAGCTGCAGGGCTTGCGGTGCCTTCCAGAGCGCTCCCCTTGGGGAGAGTTTACTGCCCAGAGCAGCGTTTGAGAGACAAGTGCTCTTCATTTTTGACTGTCTTAATTATGGAGTTCCCAGCTGCTTATATTTTTCTTTGTTCAAGTAACACAGTTTTGATGAAAGCTCTGGCCCTAAAGGTGATGATCTAAGCTTTCACTATTACAGACAAATCAGTTCTTCCTCTGTGACTGTAGAGCCATGTTTGTAACCAGGACCCGCACACTGAAAAGCTGGGCAAAGCGAATTCTGTTGCTATTTAAAAAAAAATAAATTAGTTTTAAGCCATTCTTTTTATATCTTGGAACCTGCTGACTGCGTTTGAAATCGGGGGGGAGGGGGGCAGCAAAGGAGATCCTAACAGTGGATTTGAAGAGATCTGTCCTGGTAGGTGTGTGTTGGCAAGGGTTGATGGGTCAGTGACCCCAGTGGTTTGGGGATGGGCTCAGTGGTGGCTGGAAAGGACTGATGAGGGGTTTCCCTGCTGGTAGTGGGTTCAAGGGAGGCAGACGATTGTCACAAGAGAGAGGTTTGAGGATGAGGCTGTTATTTCAGATGTTGTATTAGATGCTTAGAAGATGCATCACGGTTAAAAGTTTGGGTGTAGTTTTAAGGTGGATAATTTCAATTGTTGTTTTCAGGCCAACATGCAAATTGCGAAGCAAGGAGCCTCGAGGTTCTCTAGTATCATCATTGCACTGACTGATGGCAAGCTGGACAGTCAGATTCCCTTGTATGCAGAGAAAGAGGTGAGCACGAGCAGGAAGTCATGCTCTGCAGGGTTTGGGTGCTGCCTGTTGAATAAAAAAAATGCTTATTTCTCTGTTCTATGACACCACAGGCAAGGAAATCCAGAGAGCTGGGAGCGAGAGTTTACTGTGTTGGTGTCCAGGATTTTGAACAAGAACAGGTAAGAATGAGAATGTTACTATTTTAGTATACTAGGCAGTACCTCAACCCAGGGTTTTACAGAGTTAATGTTAATTAGTATGGAAATTTAATTTGACTTACATTAGGCAGTGTAATGTCTTCTCTGGCTCAGGAAACACTCAGATGTGTACATAGACATAAATAGAACGTGTGGGTGTCACTCTCACTGCCAAGGATACCCATCGGAAATCCCCTTGTTAACTGCGAGCTGCCAACGGAGAGGGTGCAGGCAAGCCCCTTTCATTGGAATGGCAACCAGGTCAGGGTACTGATCACATGAACAGAAGAGCTGTAGAAAAGATTCAAGCAGTGGATATGTAATAGTCTTGGGAGAAGGAAAGGAACATGGGATTTGTGTCCTTCATTGAAAAGCTGTTCCAGAGTTGCTGTGCCCCAGTGAAGGCTGTAGCTACTTCTGTTTGGTCAAAGTGGCTTCAGTGGAGAGGTACATGAAAGGCTCCTTCCTGCAGAAGATGCAGAGACAGAGTTTTTAGTGAAAGGCAGAGCAAACAGGGAAGGTAATTCTGGACAGAGGTACAAAATCACTGCCAAGATACAGGCCCTGAAAGGTTTCTTCAGTGTGATGCTTGCCACAATGACAAGCCACCATTTTGTTAGCTGCAGTCGGCTGTGGTAAGTCCTCCAGTTCAGAAAATTCTTAGCTGTGAGAGAGCTTTAAAATTTCCTTCTCTTTGCAGAGTTGATGAGGGTTGCTTCTAGACATCCATGGAAATTTTAAGGGTGTAGAGCAGTGTGATGAATTTAGTTTGACAGATAATTCACGTGTTTGCATTTTCTCTCCAAAGCTGGAAAGAATTGCCGACGTGAAAGAGCAAGTCTTCCCTGTCACTGGAGGATTCCAAGCACTTAAGGGGATAATCAATTCTGTGAGTATCAGGCAATAAATTTTACATTTCCTTAGGATTAGAACATACTCACCAGTGCCACTTCTTTTAGGCAGAGCTGGTTCCTAAGGCAGTAATTGCAGTAGATGAAGTTCCTCCCCATTACCTTAGAGATGCAGTTCTGTAAATCAGCACTGCTTGCGCCTCCTGCAGTTATGCGTGCTCAGACCTTGTGCAGAATTTGAGGACTACTCACAAGGGGAGAGGAGTTTGTGTGGGAGGTTTGGAGGATGCTCT
Source organism: Notiomystis cincta (assembly GCA_013398075.1). Lineage (NCBI taxonomy): Eukaryota > Metazoa > Chordata > Aves > Passeriformes > Notiomystidae > Notiomystis > Notiomystis cincta. Next base: position 413,245 of record VZRX01017106.1, on the reverse strand, counting down.
GATGAATGACTGCTTTGGGTTTAGTTTTGAAAAAATGGAGACTGTTACTCTGGGAGACTTGAGAACAGCTGATTAGAATCTGGGGGATAAGTGCACTTTAGGAATTACCCAAATCTTTACATACAGGGAGAAGGATTTTAAATCCATGACTTTATCGACTTGTTATGCCAGTAAGTGGTAAGACTGGGTTCCAGTTTTCAGCATGGCACAAGAGACTCCCATCTGTGAGACTGTGGTTTGTGGGAAGGGATCAAAAAGAAACGTATTGGTTGTGGTCAATGGCTTGACACTGTTTCACTTGTGTGCTAAGACACTGTAGTTGTGGACACAAAATTTATTTGTCTCAATTTAAACTGAAGGCTGTGTCTTATATGCAAGGTTAACAGCGTTGCTGCTGCATGTAGGCAGCACAGTGCAAACAGGCTTACTGGCAGAAGTCAAAAGCAATAATTAAATCCTTTGTCTGAGAGAGAGCCCACTATCACTCACTTCCCTTTCCTTTTCCTTTTATAAATAACTAAAGGATACTACTCACATACAGGATACTACACAGCCATGAATTTATCACTTCCCTTGATCAGTGTGGTTTTTGTGAATGCTGTAATGCAGCAACTTATTTTCCTTGTTACTTAAAATAAATGTAGTTCCATAATCTTCCTTGAGGTTTCTAAAGAAAAGTAATCAATCTTTTGATGCATTGACATTTATTCTCCTGAAAAGACAGTGCAGCTCACGTGGTACTGCCTAAAACCTTTACTATTTAAAATGTCATTCTGTGCCATTTGAAAGACTTAGAGGACTCAGCTATGCTCCTGGTGCAAATGATCAGAGTGCCAGAGCTCATCTTTTTTTTAAGAGCCGAATGTTTAACCCCAGCTGATGGCGTTATGTTTCCAAGGATTCTGCTTTTCAAATAAGTGTGTCAGGGATAGAAGAGTAAAGACATTTGCGTTTGGTGTTTCCTCTCCAGTGAGGGTCACTGACCTGCAGATGTGCACCTTCTGAGGGGTCAGGTCTCCCCACTCCTCTGGTCCTTTGAGGAAGCAGCAGAAGTACAGTTGCTTGAGGTTTCTGAGGAGCTCAACTTGAAAAGTCTGTCATTCAAACACATGGAAGGTTAGCAGAAGCTGTAGGATGTCCCATTACTTGCATTTTCATCCAAGGTGGTTTTGGGTGGTCTCTGGCTAGTAGCAGTGCCCGCCTGTCACCTCTGTACCTCCCAGAAACTTTAAAACACCTTCACTTCTTTGCCAGCAGAGAGGGAAGCTTTTGTGATAAGATATGCCAGATGGTGTTTGCACAAGTCGCAATCCAGCTTCTTCTGATACTTACGAAAAATCCGGCTGTAAAATCCCAGATTTGGGCGTATCATAGCTGTAGAGCAGGAGCAGACACACGGAATGGCAGTGCATTGTTTCAAGGTAACAGCTCAGCAGTGACAGAGAAAGCAAACCAGTGTACACTGTTCTACAGCTTAGATGTAATGTCTGCTTCTGCAGACTGAGTCCCTGAGTTGGTTCAGGGTTTATTTACAGCCCAGACACAGGGCATGTCAACATTCAGCTTTTACCACAAAGCATGGATGGAAGTATCCATAGCAGGGTTTCTGGTCAGTTTGGATTTTGTGTGCCTGTGTTTTTTGTGGCCAGTTTTTTTTTTTTTTTTTGGTCGTGCATGTGTGGTAGCGGTATTAATAGGATATTTTGGTATGTTGTAGTTAATACTCAGTTTTTCTTTGCAGGGGTTTGGAGTGATTGTGACAATTTGTTCTCATAACATTATAGCACTGATAAGTAGACCTAATTGAACATGAAATAGTCACAGTTTTCCTTTTTAGTTGCTATTATAAATGCATTTCGGTTTGCAAGTTAGCTAGAGAATTCAGAGACACAGATCTAAAGGGGAAAGCTAATTTTGAGCCAGATGAAAAGGAGCTATGTCACAAACATGCAGCAGTATTGCTCAAAGTACAGAGTCAAAGGTGCAGTTGTGAAACCCTCTGTGAATGTTGTTGAACAATTGCTGTTCAGAAAAAACATTGTCTTCAGAAATGGCAGCAACCCAGCAATTAAAACCTTGAGCAAAACCACAACCCAGAACTGCTAAGTAGGTGATGCAGGAGCCTCTACTACATTGATCTCTCCAGGTGTGAGACTATTTGGCTGCTATCCTGTTATATTTGTACTGTATTCCAGGAGAGCCAAGCAGTTAATACATATTTGTTAGTGGTAAAAAAAAAAAAAAGATGAGTTTTAGCACACACTATCTGTAGTACCTGCTCCTGCAGTTGCTTTCAGTATAAGCAACTATTTCAATTTATTTCCTCTGCACAGATACACAAAATCTCTTTAATCATGTCCAGGGATTAACATTCAAGACAGTCTAGATGAGCATGTAGAGTAACTTTGGTTTAGATGCCGGAGACCTTGCGCTGTGTTTTGACATTAGTTCTGATAAAGTCAGAAGTGAGAAGGGTTGAAGCACCTCCATGCCGTTGTGTTTCTGCTGAATAACATCCACTACCAATTCTGAAATTATGTGCAGACCTGTGAAGAGGGGGCTGCTTTGCAAAGTTTCCTTCTCTGCCAGTATTGTTCATACCTAGCTTACAAGTTCATAACTAAACAGCATTGTCAGGGTGAATAAATCTGAGCAAACTCTAGAGCTGAAAAGCAAAACGCTGAAGGCAAGTTACTTCACTCTCGGGAATGGTTACTGATGGGGTTTGGCTGATAATTACACGGAGTGTAGTGTTGTGAGCGAGCCAGGACAGGGTGAAGGCTTTGGGAGGGCACAGTTTCTGTCACTATGCAGCAGATAGTACTAGACAAGAAAATGAAACCCTTAATTAAACTCAAGTCCTGCTGATTTGTGAGTGAAAGTTGTCTGGTTGTCTCTGCAAACGGAATTGGACAAGGCTGGTACCTTGAAAAGTTACATTAAAGGAATTCACTTAAGTAACGTTATTAGAGTATATGACAGCTCTAAGTAGACAAACACGTTTTTATGCTAAAGTAACTTGACAGCACTTAATACAGGAAGTTAAAATACATTTTTTTTCTTAGAAAATCCTATCAGATAAGACTATAGGAACTGATACATGCAGAACTTTATAGGAAGTAGTCAGTTCAAAACCGGGTCAATCTAGAGTTGTTTTATCTTTCAGTGTTACAAAATTTCTTAAAAATTCTGCCTGGAAAGGATTAGAAATGTAATTGCTAAAATCTCCTTCTGCTTGTTCATTGTACAGGTGCTCTGGTTTTTTTTGGAAACCCACCATTAAACATAATGGACAAAAAAAGAATAGATCAAGTCACGTGAACTGAGTAGTTGCACCACCCAGAGCATTGTAAATTGAAGCAAAATTCTCTCCAAGTTGGCTGAGCCTCTTGGGGAAAAACTCTAACCCTTAGCATAAAGCTGTCAGTTTGTCCAGGAAAAGTTGCAAACTGGAATACTCGAGGATCTGCCTCCTGGTGAAGTGGTGACCAGGGGAGAGGAGACCTCAGGGTTTGCAGGATGCAGACTCCCCAGGATATGACATGGGCTGACTTAGACCCATCCAAGGAGTGCATTTAGGACCAGTTAGGCCAAACAAAGGATTAAATGCACACACAAGGTCCTCAAAAAACCCTAGATTCACCCAGTGAAATAAAACAGTCACCCAGACTCTGGCTAAAGGGATATAAGGAGGGAGTGCTATAAAAATATATAAATTCTCTGCCTTAAAAGTATAAATTCTCTCCAGTAAAACTCTGTGGGTGATGGAGGGAAGTCTACTCCTGTTGCAAAGAGCAGTTGGCAAAATCCCTCTGGCATTATGATCCATTTGGACACCTGTGAAGGGTATCTATTCAATATCCTGGGGGTTTCCATGTCAGCTGGATTGTTCTTGTGTCACTTGCTGTGCATGGCAGTACATTGCTACTTTGGAGTTACACGGCTCGGTGACAGCCGCAGAGAGCCGCTGCACAAACTGTACATGGCAGCGGCACGCTCAGCGCTGCCAGTACCTCACGGAGTCACCTCTTCTTCTGCAGCGTGGTGACACTCACTGTCACCATGCCTGTGCCCAGTGCTAAGTCCAGAGAGGAGAGAGGGGCCCCGTCGGCAGCTGACGAGACTAGGTCACGAGCATACCTGTCCCTGTTTGCTCTACTAACACAAAGTCAGCAGGGAGGGAAGCCCCCAAACCATGTTGGACAGCCGGTTGGGTGCCCAAGCAGAGACAAAACCAAAGTCTAGTGAGAGAGAGTCAGTGTTGTTGAGGTAGGCAAGAGGTATTAATGTGAGGAACAATTTTAGCCTTTATGTTTTTAAAATCTACTGCATTGGCTTCCCAAAGATGTGCTTCAGCCTCATTCCATGAATCTGATGCCTTCTTTTCCAGCTATGCTGTCAGCAGCACTTCCTCAGGCTGACCTGGCTTTGGTATTGGGGGAGGGTGAATTACTGAACTCATACAAGTCCTACAGTATCTCCCGCTGGCTGTAAGGCAACAGAATTTGTGTTTACGGAGGAACTGCCACAGTGGTGCTCCAGAGTTGGACACTGGAGAATGCTGGTTCCATGTCTCTAATGTGACTGCTTACTGAGCTCCACTGTCCAAACCCTTTTGTCTCAGGGGCCAGGTTGCAACTTGGGTACTGAGCAGCAATCAGGGACTACATGATATTCAAGTAATCCCTACTGCTGCCTAGCCTCCACAGCTCCCTCAAGCTAGGCAGCCTCCCCACACTTCCTTGGGCAGAGTGCTCAGCTTGCTCCCTCCCTTTCCCTAAGTGCTGTCCCTCCACTGCAGATGAAGGGGAGTCAGCCAGCTGACTGCAGGCGCTTAAGATTTTTCAAGGCCAAAATCAGCTTAAACGGTTCGTTATCAATTATACATCAACTTAATTGGATCATTTCCTGTAGGAAGAAAATATGCTCGGTTTATGCACTGGGAATCCAGGAAGCAAACTATTAGACCTTAAAGGAGGTGGGGGGAGGAGATATGCAGCAAGTTATCATTAAAAGAATTATTCTGATTAAATCAGTCATCTTGTTTAATCCCCTTGGATGGTCTAGTCTTCAAGCTGCACTGGGTGCAAGGTTCAGAACTAACACTGTGCTATGTTTTCCATGTGATTGAGACCGAGAAGATAGTTTTGGGAATTACTGCACGTAGTTGTTAAAAGGAATCAATGGCCTGGAATAGAATGCTTTCCGCTCTACCCTTCACTGCTGTGCAGCTCTTAATTTGACATTCTCTGACATACTACAAACCATATAATGTTCTCCTGGAGCACAGTGAGCTTGATAAGCCGGCACGGGCACTGACATGACTCCGGTTAGTGTGAGCGTGCCTGTGCCCTGTGATTGGGATGGGACTTGTCAGCCAGCCCTGCATGGCTGGCAGCTCTCTTACATAAGGGATGCTGTACAACTCGCTGCAAAGGAAGCAGTCACAGGTCCAAATGAAATCCAGTGATTCCTTAGTGAGAAGTTTCTTCAAGCCAGATTTTTCTTACTAATTAGAAAAAAAATAAATAGTCCAAACAACTTTCTTCCTGTTATGTAAAGTAACAGTTTGTCTTGATTCCTGCTTGGTAAGTAATGGGTTTAGGGTTGTTTTTAGTAATTTGAGGGTAAGGGTTCTGATGCTGTTAAAATACGCATCTCATGACCCGTAGTTTTGTCATCTCCATTTGCTTTTCTCAGTGGCTGCCAATGAGGTGCTGCTCAGCCTTGGTGTAATTAGAATATTCTCACTAACCTAACGCCGTGCCAGGCTTCTCTTGGGTGGTGATTTTATGCAAGACCATATGTCTCAAGGATATTTTTTCACTTAGATAGGGGACAGGGTAGCAGCCTTCCCCCTTCCCCTTGCTCTTTGTCCACGGCACTGCCAAGCAGTGTCAGGGAGCACGCCAGGCTTGGCAGCGAGGTGTAGTCACGAGCACAGATGTTTGGCAGCAGAGAAAGGTAGGAGCTATTACATATTAGCTGCCACAGTTCCTGCTCTGACGCTGTGGGAGAGAAGCACCAAAATGGTGTTTCCTTGAAAAGCATGTGTTTCATTCCAAGTCACCCCGAACTGATTGTCTTCCGTCTCGTGTGAGGTGGTCCTACTGCCTCATGCCTTTCCACACAGATTGGCACTGGGAAAATAAATGACAGAGCTTGCTTGAACACAGCAAAGGCACGTGATGTGAAACCAAGCAGTTAATTTCAGGGAGTTTGAACATAAATTGCTGCATGGACAGGCTGGCCTGCCCAGGGCCTAAGGTGGGCTGTGAAGGTTCTTCTCACTTAAAAAGTCTGATTAAGATTACTCAAGTGTAATCACAGAAATCAAGAGCTCTGCTTAAATTTATTTCCTCTTGTAACTTACTCCAGATCTTTTTTTGTAAAACCTAATTCTGCCACACCATTAGGGGGTACAAGTCCTATTTAGGTAAAAAAAGCAACAGCTCATGAATGAGAAACCTGTAACAATGCCAGCCTACATACAACTTAAATTCTTCATCACCCTGATTTCACACATGTTCACTTTACATGAAGAGTCACTGAATTCGGCACAAAAAATTCTGCTCAATGCGCAGTCAGCATTTCATTCTCTAGAACAAAACCAGTGAGTCCAGCAAACCAATTAAACACCTCCTGCTTTAGTTTTGTTTCCTTTTTACTGTCTTAGCAATAGTGGAAAAAAAAAAGTTTTGAGTTAAAAAGAAGAAAAGGAAGCAAGCTGCCAGTAGTACTTCTAAGTGACTCATAGAAAAACAAATCCACATGGAAACACGGGGTAAGCCCAGTCCTGATTCAGTCAATTGGAAGGAATGAAGCAGAATAGTTTTCTAAACTAAACCAAGCACCTGGATGAGCTCAGCTGGACACAGCTAACCCATGCCAGCACAATGCTGCCTTCATCATCCATTCTTCTGAAGAGCTCCACAGCCCCGAGCTCAGATGGGGCTCCAGAAGGCATTAACTAACCTGAGAATGGCCTTACTCAAGAGCAGTGTTCTGTAGGCTGGGATGGCTTCTGATCCAGGCTCCTGGACCCCACCTATGTACGCCGGAGCCCTGCTGTTGCCTATCATTTAAATAGCTGTCCTCCCCACCCAGTGGCATTTTTGAGCAGCTAAACCAGGAGCCCAAAGGCACAGGCAATTTCTCATCAAGAAAAGGCCCACAGCTGACAGTCATTGAGGCTTTGCCTGCATGCACAGATCCAGCTGAGGCACGGAACGATCAAGGTAGATTTAAACACTCTTTATGTTATCAAGGCCCTCTCTGACCTCACCTTCCGTTCCTGCTCCCCACTTGCCATAAATTTAGCACACTGACCATCCATGTGTTGCAGTGACAAGTACGTGAGCGTGCTTACCACTGTGTCTTGAAATATATATCTTGATGAGAGATGCAGCTCTGGAGGAGGCTGGTTTTGTGGTTACCTGAGGGAGGAGCTTGGCATAGTACAAGAGGAAAACACATCTTCATAGCATGTCACACCATCAACAGTGTTTAGTTTCTAGCTCTGTTTTCCTTGAGGTTACAGTTTTGCTCACCAGCTGTTCTGTTTGTAGCATTCCTAGAGAAGATTACAGACTACACATTTGGGAGGGAGAGAGGAATGAAAAGGAGTCTCCACAGAAAAGCTACTGTCTGCAGCTCTGAGGCTGCTGTGCAAGGGAGCTCTCAGGGCTGTGCTGCCATCTCTGACTTGTGCACACTCACTGGGCAAATTTGGCTGGCAGTGTGTCCATGGACTATGCCCCAGGCACAGGCCTCATGCACTGACCAGGAGATGAAACTGCAGGAATATTATCTGTGTGCACACACAAAGAGTGGAAGCGATCCTGTTGCAGTGTCAGTGGGTTTTGCACAAGCCTTGCCATACGGTAGTAGAACAAAAATGAGCTTTTAAAGGTGAAAATGTTCTTTTCTTTAAAAAGAGGTTCTGGAAATAGCGAGTCAGATGCATTCGTTCTATTACAGTACATACACTTTTGTTCAGAGACTCATGCTGCCTTTCCCCAAAAATCACAGCACCCTGATGTGGGGTCAGCTCCAGGTGAGCACTGATGTAAACAGAGGTGCAAGTTTGAATGGTTCCACAGGGAGGAAAGGCCACTGGTGTCCCTAGACATCCTTAGCTTTTCAGAGTCATTAGCATGGTGAAGTCTGACCAAAACGCATCAGCAGCTGTCTCCCTTCAGCAGTTCCTGGTTATCCTGACCTCTGTCCTGGGAAGCAAACGCTTGACGCAGCCACAGAGCATTTTCAGGACTTGAAATCATTACAGTGGTTCAGTGAAGAATCCAGCTGTGATGATGACCTACCCAAAGCCTGTATGCAGTGTATGGTTCTGGGCAGGAACAGATGCCATGCAAGTTATGATTTATGGTGCTGCCTGCTGCCAAAAACTTTTGAACTGCATACGAGGCTAAGCGAAACAGAGTGAGGTTGCAAGACAAATTGACACCTAACGTATTTTGTTAATTGTCTCTGTACGGTTGGGCTGCTCATGGCTTGTTACTAGTGCATTGTTCTCACAATTTCACGGAACACAACCTTCATTAGAGTTCTGGAAGGGAAAGTTCCTGTTTGTGTAACACTGTGCTGCCTGTACGCTCTGTTCTACAGCACGTGCTGAGGGTATGGCAGGCTAAATACTCAAAAAGCTGCAAGGGCCATCCTGCTTTGCTGTTAAACAATAAGAACTTCTAAGAGGCAGCAGCAAGGGTGAAAAAAGAGTCCAGGCAGAACCAGGCCTGGTCTGTGACAGGTTAAAGAGGTCCTGTAAGATCCACAAAGCACATTTTCCACAAGAAGAAACGCTGCATAAAATAGAGGAAAGATCCCTGACAAGGCAAAATTGATAAACAGAGGTGGAGTTTGCAAAGACCATGAGCAGTGGGAAGCTTGATGTCAGCCTGTTAGTTGGCTGCTTTTGTGCAGCTCGCTGCAGGGGATGTCTGCCCTCTTAGCGCTGATGTCAGAATTTGGGTGTGGGGCATTTCTGCTGCTTGGAGACAACAAAGCATGAGTGTGCAGTCAATTCCGACACCCACAGGTCAGAAACGGGCATCGTTTCTGGAACAGCTCTAGTGGGAGGAAATGCATTAGTAATGACAAAAATGGGAATCCATTGCTTCAGAAATGGTGGACTGAAGTTTGTGTGATTCTTCAGGAACCTTCTAGTGGGAAGTGCATAGAAAGCCATGAGGATGGATATGGATTTTACACACTCATTAACAATCAGGCTGGTCTGGGAAAAATGCACTAGGTGAAAAGTGGGGCCACATGGAAAAGCTGGTAAAACTTTTGGTAATGGATGAGTGGACCTGATAAATGAACTTCCTAAAACCGTTTTAAGAAGATTTAGATGTGTGCTTCCTTGTAAGCCACTGAAATAGCCTGGAGACAGGTGGTTTAATATGCCACAGCCCCAGTTGGGATGGCCATGGTGTTCCCAGAGGTGCTGGGCAGCCCAGCAGCTGATTGACAAGTGACCCCTTCAGCAAATAAAAGCTTGTTTGGGCAGGCAGGACCCCACATATGTCAGCGAGTTTGCATTAAGGGTGAATTGGCTTGCAAGTGCCCCTAAGTAGCTTGGATGTCTCTCTTCTGATAACTTCTGTCCTTGGAAGCATTCTGAAATGATTAACTTGCTCTACTGAGAGATGCTACAGGAACTGCACAAGGTCCGCTCAAAAGCCGTAAGAAGGGATTTCACTGAAGGGCTGGGAGGCTGCCCTGCGTCCAGCCATCCCTGTGGAGCAGTGCCTGGCGGCAGAGTCAGCATGGAGCACAAGCTACATTTGTGCTACTGGTTCTTGTGCTGGCTGCTCTTAAGAACTGGCCCTAAAAACCACCAATGTTTAAACCCGAAGATACTTGGTTGCTGCTGCTGCTGCCATGTGGCAGCAATGTTAACAAATCCTGCACATGGAGTAGCTACAGAATCATTTCCTCAGCAGTCTGTTGTGTTGTTGTTGCACAAGTGGATGTTTGGGGCCTGGATTCCATGTCTCGTTTTCTTACAGTCCAAGAGGCTGACTACCTAAGAACAGAACTCCACTGCCTTGTCTTGTCCCAGCAGCCACCCCTTTGTTAATGAGCTCACAGCTGCAGTCACTTTACCTCAATTGGCTCTGGTTCCAGCTGGAACCAGTCCCACACTGCACAGGTCGCCTCAGAAGGCGAAGAACATCCTCTAGTCTTACCACTACTCTCCACTTCTGAAGGTGCAAGACAGCAGAACAAAGGCTGACAGGTTTCTGCTCTATTTTGCATTTGGGTTTGTGGGGAATTGGTTCTCTCTGGGCAAGCCAGCACTGGGAGGAGGAGGAGGGCAGGGAAAGAGAGAAAAGCCTTTGCAAGCCTGGGAGTAGAGTCCCATATTTGGTGTGGACCTCTGGAGACTAAGTGGATGACATCAATTCTCAGAATCTCTCCTTGCATGCTGTTACTCAGGCAATTTGTCTTGCTTGAATTTATTTTATGTCAGCAGAATGCTTAACTATCCCATCCAAGCATGACCTTATAGAGTTATTATTTCAACTTTTCTTGTGGCCAGTAGGTTTCTAAATAATTAATTTGCAGTGATTTGGGTTATCCTGAATTGGGAGGGGCAACATTGTATAGATTTTTGTGGTTCATTTTGGTCTTGCTGACTTTGCAGCCCAGGTTTCCACATCAGAATAGTTTAAAGTTAGTTTTAAATTCTAAAGGACGGGGCATGAAGGCACGTTAATTAATACACAGGGATCATAGGGAAAATGGGTAAGATTCCTTCACATCAGTTCTCCCCAGGGGAAATAAACTTTGTATTGGAGGGCTGGAGTGCAGTGCGGTGACTGGAAGGAACAGCTTGTGTGGAAAGGGAAAGAAAGTTTAAAACAGATAGAAAAGAATGAGTGGGAATAAAGAAAGGTGTCAGGTTTCTGTACCTTCTTCTAAGATGTGCAAATATGTTCCTTTCCCCCACACATGAAAGCACGTGCAGTAATTGCTGCATTAAAAATGTTCTCGGTTTTCCATGGTGGTGTCAGAATCCTTGTGAGCCATACACACGATGGTGCTCAGCTCGTGGGCTTGGACCCTGCAGAGAGCACGATGGCTTTTCTTTAACTGTGGGAAAACTCAGTTCTGAACAGTGTTTCAGTGTTGCTTAGAGGGAGTGTTGAGGAGAACCCAGAGCATAAGCAGAGGTTTAGCAAAGAACTGTATCTGTGTGCTTCTGATTGGTTCCACCTGAATCCACTTAGTCCTTTACGAGGTTTGATTTCTGCTTTTTAAGTTAACTTGATTGTTGAAGGCTTTTGCGGACAAGGCAGATTTCTCTACCATTATCCCTTTTTTTTTTTTTTTTTAAAGGGGGNAGAGCATAAGCAGAGGTTTAGCAAAGAACTGTATCTGTGTGCTTCTGATTGGTTCCACCTGAATCCACTTAGTCCTTTACGAGGTTTGATTTCTGCTTTTTAAGTTAACTTGATTGTTGAAGGCTTTTGCGGACAAGGCAGATTTCTCTACCATTATCCCTTTTTTTTTTTTTTTTCAAGTGTGGCCTATCAAAAGGCTTTTTGAAGGATGGAAAAGAACCTGATAAACTTACAAACCCAAATTTTAGTAGTTCCAGAGGTTTTTTCACCCCATTAGAAGCTTTGTTTGGGGAAAAATGGTAGAATTAGGCCACCACCCTCGCCAAGAGACAGGATCTGTAAACAGTACACCTTGCTTAAGCTAAACAGAGGACAGCAGTAATAAAAATTATGAAAAATTATTGTCGAAGCAGTTATTTCTAGGAGCAATATTAACACCTAGTATTTTCCTGCTTTAATCAAGAGCATGTATGAAAATGGATTCCATGCAGGAAATCAGTGTATCCTGACCCCTGTATTGAAATGAAATTTGCTTTTGTTTGTGATTTGTGATCATTTTATCTACACCATATTTCAGCACAGTTGTGTCTGCCCCTCCCAGTTTGTTCTTAAAACCAAAGGTAGTTAAATATGTCCAGGTAGGTTTTTTCCTGATTTATATTGCATTTGTAAGCACAGTGTGTGTTAGAAAACTCACCCTGGCATGTAATGCAATTAGAGAACTACTGCTTTGCAAGGAAAGTCAAGTCAGGTCCTGTCCCACACTATCTTCCCCTCTCCCCGACCTCCAGTTCATACCATTGACCCCTCCTCAGACACTGGGCAAATGGGGCCAGGACAGGGGTTGGAAGGTTCTTCCTCTAAAAACAAAATTACTGAATTCTGTGCCACCTGCTGGATCTGTGCTTCACATAAAGCTGGCCTCTAGTCTCAGCTTCACTTGAGCTGTTCACCTGACTCTTCAGTGAAAAAACTGAACATGCTTTTACAGCAAAGGAATAAAATGCTACACAAAATACTCCCCCAGCCCCCAAACAAGCCACAGGAAACCTCTCTCCACACTGCAATAGGAATAAAAGGCTAAAGCCCTTTTTTGGAAGAGAGATCCTCAGCTCCTACGAACTGCCTGGCTTGCACTGAACTCCAGGCTACATTCTTTCCTAAGATCTCTGTTGCTGTATCTCATCCAAATGCATACGCCTGCGAGGTCTCCACTTTTCTTAAATACTGCTTAGTATTTAACATGGTTTTTAAAGCACTAAAAATTGAATTGGTTCACAACAGTTTGTGGGGAGAGAGACAATATGGGAAGTGTTCAGTGAGGCAGGATGCTCTCTTTCTTGGAGCTTGGCCTGCTTCTTGTCAGAACAGTGACTACATGATTGTTTCTGCTGGGCGTGGATATGTAGCAACACAAACCACTGGGAAACATCATAGAGTGTAAGGAGTCCTACTGAGAGGAAGGCAGGAAGTAGGAATAAGATGGAGGGACATTCCTAGGAAGTCAGGGCAGTTCAGCAGCAGACACAGACCTGGCAAATGGAGATAGAGAGGGGACAGTAAGAGGACTCTGCTGTGCACGTGATTACAGGGACCTGAACTGATGCCATGGAATGTTTACAAAGACCTGCTAAAAATATCACTTAAAACAAGGAGAGCTAAAGTGAGATCTCCATCCAATGGCAGGCAGTGCAGTCAGGAGCACCACTGTTACTGTGCCTCTTTGTGTAGGGCAAGGTGCCAGCACTCGCAGGAACGTGCACTTGGCTGGACCAGGCCTGATTGTCAGAAGACTGCTTTTGACTGGATAGGTTTTGGATCAGACTCCTTGTGATTAATTTTTGGCTTAAACATTAGGATTGGGGTTCATGGAAAATTAGGTAGGGGATGTGGACACCATTATATTTTAAAGGCTCTCCGGGTTTTAACAAACTAATCCAAGCCTTAGGAACTCCTAGACTTGACTGTGCAGGTGTGCAGGAGCTGCACATGCTCCGGGCAATGTCCTACAAAGTCAGACTTAGCAAACCAAACCTATAGCTGTATGTGTGTTCTAGGGACAAACACTTATTTTAAAGTGAGATTGCTCATTGAAATAGCACTATGAAACCTATTTGTGACTACTTCCTCCTTTGCAATAGGTTTTGAAACAATCGTGCACTGAGATTTTATATTTGGAGCCATCCAGTGTCTGTGTAGGAGGTAAGGTTTTACAATTTTAATATACTATTCAATTATAGGACTGTGGTTTCCCTTTTTATCCGAAGGAAACTTGCACATCTCTAGAATAAAGCATCTCTAATTTAAGTTCTCAAGAAGTTAAGAAACACTGGTTTTCTCTGTTAACTTCTTGTTCTCTTCAGAGGAGCTGACTACCAGGGCCTGCCTCCATAGCTTGGGTAATGGACGTGGAAGTTGGGGAGCATTTACTTGCCCCACTCCCATGAGTCTGCTCTGCACTTTTCCCACATCTGCCCCAGAATCTGTGGAGTGTAAGAATAAAGCACATGACTGCATTTTTGGGCAGCAAGAACAATATATTAATGAAACAGAAGAGCTGCACAGAATTTTAAGGCCTTGTCTTCTTTCTGAGCTTCACAATCCACACATAGTTGGAGACAATCAAAATAAGGTAGTTGCGAAATGTTACTTGGATATTTTTGAGAAAACATGGATGCTCTGGGTATAGTCAGTGGCTCTGGTAAAAGAACTGTTTTCACTCCTCCTCTGCACAGCTCACAGATAGAATGGCCCTTACGCAACTTGCAGAGAAATAGTACTAAGGAGAAATGTTTTCTTCATCTAGCACTTCAAGGGAGCCTGATCTGGATTTGGGGAGTCTTCTTGTTCTGAGTCCCAGATTTCTAATTTCTCATTCACTGAGAAACTGTGGCTTACTGTGCAGCTGAGCCCTGGATCCTGGTGATAGTCTGGATCCACTTCCAGTTTCATAGGGCTGTTTCAATAAAAATTTTGGAACAGATGTTGACTTTGCCCATTTATATGGAGTATTCAGCACAAGGGTTCAGGAAAAAAGGAGATCTCACTGAGTTGGAAGCATTACTATGTTGTGCTTTGTTTATTTATTGTAGACTAAATGAAATTGCCCTGGTGTAACTTACTGCCGTGCACTGAAGTTTGGTGATTTTATGTGTTTGCTTTTCCCTCCAGAGGAGTTTCAAGTTGTTCTCAGAGGAAGCGGCTTAACCCTGGGTGGGAGAACCGACAGCGTGACTTGTACCTATCAAGTGAACGGAACTACACTCTGTAAGTGTGGACGTCTGCCTGTGTAGTCCTGAGGCAGTGATGGATTTTGCTTTTCCTTACCTCAGCTCATGAAAATTGAAAGAGAAAAATATCCAAGAGGAGAAGAATAGGAAAGCTCTGATGATTAGTAAAAGGAGGAAAGTTGTTTCACACTCTGCTCAGTGGTTTGATTTTGCTACTAGGTGCCGTTAGCTGTGAGTGGTGTTGGCAGTGCTCCAGCTGTGGGCATTAGCATGATGAGAACTGGCTCCTGATGTTTGAGCAAGCAGATGTTAGCTGATGAACCAACCCGTAGCTGCAGTGTACTGACTGAGGCCCCTTCCTGCACATTAATCCTGGCTGAGATACCTCATTGCAATTCCCAGAGGCACTTACCTTGTTTTTTTGCACGTTCTGTGCCCATTCTCGGTGGTGCCAGTTGTGCTGTGAGTTCAGGGGCATGTCAGTCCTCCTCCCGCAACAGCATAGAAAAAGGCCAGGTTCGAACAGTGGTGTATTTTGTCATGGTCCATGAGCTCCATGTGCCCAGCATCGGGACTCACTGCAACCATAGCCCAAAGCAGTTCTGTTTCAGATGGTGACCATGACACCTTGTGCAGGCACTTCCCTCTAGCTTTTATATGAGTTTGCTTTTTCTATCCAGAAACTCAAGTGGATGGCTAGGATAAGTACATCCAACTTCTAGCTCTAAGCAGAATCCCTTAGAAGCCAGCCAGACTGGAAGACAACCAAAAAAAGAACTTGAAGGAAAAACTGCGACTGATTTTTTCCCTGCCTACTGTCTGATTTCTGTATTAGCCTGTCTTAAATTCCTACACAATTGAACTTGTGTTTCCAATGCAGTTTCTTCCTTACCCTGGATATCGTATATACTGGAATGGGCTGCCAATCTCTCCTGCCTGTTAAATACGTACAATAATTTGTCAGAATAACAGGATAACCCAGTAGTTCTGGATGTAGGCAGCCTGTGTAAGTCAGTTCCGCTTGTATAAATTTCCTTTCAGTTTCCATTACAATTGTCACCTCTGCTTCCCATTGCCCACAAACACTTGCTACCATCTGATGTGAGAATTGCCAGCTACTGGGCTGCTTGTTTTTTCTTGGCTTCAGAAAGGGGTGTGCTGAAGCACATGAGGGGAGGGGAATGGCACGATGATGTATTGATTATAAAAACAAAATCTGCTCCATGGGGTCTTGCCAGGGCATTGTACATCCCCCCGGTCCACACCCTCAGAAGTGGACAACAGCAAGTGGCTGGGGAGTAGTACAGGAAGAAAACAGAAATTTCAAGTGGTCCTTCCCACAGTACCACAAGGTCATTCTCTGCAGCTCTGTGCTGGGTTCTGCCCGTCTGCTTCAGAGGAAGCCTAGAAGGGGACAGTGGAGCCAAGATGAATAGGAAGATAGGCAGGGCGCTTCGAGCAGGAGGAAGGACATGGTCCCAAAAGAAGGATAATCATCCCCATGTCATTGCAGACTGGCAGAAGACTGGCAGTCCCTCTGCAGAACCCTCAGTATGTGAGGGCACTCGGGTGAGGATCTGCTGGTGTTGGAGTTCCCCTCACTGAGAGCCTGGGCTCTCTTTGGGACCAGCCTCTGAGCACACCCTTACTGTGTCAGTTCCCCTGCTTTTAAAGGATGCATTTGGCATCTTTCTCCTTCTGCATTTATAAAGAACCATTACCAAATGCTAGAAAGGAAACCTGCCAAATAGAGCTGTGAGATAGAAAAATAATCTATGAAACATACCATTAAGACAAAAACATATGGCAATGTGCTAATCCCTCTTCCCCACCTCACAACTAGCCCCAAATCTAGGCCAAGCAGTCAGTGCACATACGAAAAGCTTATTTATGCCAACAGCTCCTCCTTGAGCTGCCCCTGAACCACTTGTCTGTCTGTCTGCCTGTTCCTGAAATGCAGGACAGAGTCATCTCCAAGTTGATCTGGCAGATCACTTATCTGCTCTCACCCCACAGCCAGGAAACACTCCTTACACAGAAATCATCAGTCCTGCCTTGGGGAAGTTTGGGCGAATGGTTCTGCACACAGGAGCTGAATTTTCTTCAGCTTATGAAACATGTGAGGCAAAAAAGCTCCATCCTCCCCTCTTCACACCTGCAGAACAGAAATGCTGTACCAGACACAATGCTCTACAAATAAGTGTTTCATGTGTCCTACAGATAGGTGCTATGTAATTATAAGAGGTTTGCTAATCACAGAGACTCAAAAACAGAAGAAACACTGGAGAAAAAGACACTCGAGTCACAGCTAATAAAACAGTCCTGTAATGCAATGCACAGGGATGGAGCCAATTAGAAACAAACCTTCATCTTCCAACTACCAGGAAACTACTAATAGTGTTCTCACTCTTCACAAAGATGGTGTTGATTCTAGGAAATGTTCTCTCTGGAAGAGCATGAGCTGACTTGAGTAGTTCAAATAAGCACTACAACATGGGCTTGCCTGGTATTTACAGCCAGTTCTGAGGCTCTGTGTTCCTTGCCTTGGGCCTGCCTTGCTGTCAGTTCCAGCCAGGACAGACCAGTAAAGAAGCATGGGAGCAGAGGAATCTCACAGCACCTTCACATAGCAGCTCCTCACCTAAGCTGCACAGCATAGTAAGCTCATGTGATTATTTTTTTTTTCAGATGAAAGGCCTAAAACAGTTGAATCTGATTTTTTGCTCTGCCCTGCACCGATCCTGTACAAAAGTGGCCAGTAAGTACTGAACCAAATGCCAGCCCATGTTTTGATGGAATTTGGCACCATTATAGCTGACGTTAATTGGGAGGGGTTTGGCTGAAGGCAATATTTTGTTGCTTTTACAGGGGGTGGTTTGTTGTTGCATTTTTTTCCCCCATTCTTGTGTTATTTCCCTCGTGTATATGCCGGCTTTGGAATGGACTTTATGTAGTCATCTGTGACCAAACCCATTTGAACAGTGCCTTAAAAATGAATATTCAGCCAGTTTACAAAATACCGAAAAGATCTGGCTTGTCATAAATTTTATGCATATTAGCTGTTTTAACTGGGCATAATATGCTCTCATCTGGATCATCTTCAGGCCCACTGTTACAGAGATGTCATTACCACTGACACTTACAAGCTATTATTAAAATCAGGTGTCAGGATGTGTACCCCTGTTCCACACGTCCTGATCCAATGAGTTAACAGCTGCAGCACTGAGGCTAAACTGCAGCTCTGGCCTTAGTCACAGTGTCACTGGCTAGGGCTGCACATAACTTCTGGCTCTTGGAGAACTAATCCTTCCCTCCTCCTCTCCAACTCAAACGTGCCTCAGGGCCTTATGATCACTTGGACTTCATTGTGAAGATTGCTGAAGACCCTAAGCTAATCTGAAGTCAGAAAACTGCACATCAGATCTGGGTCCTGTGGGAGGGCCAAGGCTTTGACTGTTGGCTTCCTCCCTGTTTGGCAAGTAGTTCTTCCCAGAGAGTTACTAGGGATGAGGCTAATACTAATCCAGTAGGGAGCACAGCAGTTCTGCATTGGCATTTATCTATGGCAGTTCAGCAGTGGAAGAACTAAGCACCTTGTATAGATGACTTGTCTGTAGTTACATTTCTGACTTGAGCAACAATCAGCCGCCTCAGTTGTGCTGTCAGATGGATAGTAAAGCTCCAAAGGCACATCTGGTTTGTGCGTTAAACAGCAGGCAGGGGGAGGGAAGCTGGAAAGCCGTACAGGAAAAATGTTCCGTGCTTGACCCCAGTGGGGTGGCTTGGAGCAGAGGGGCTGCCTCCAGAACTGTGTCACGGCTGGCAGGGAGCACAAGCATGGAGCAGAGCTACACGGAGAGCAGAGGGAGGGGATGAGGGATTCAATACCGATGTGTTTCCTGATGTTGCTTTTCACATAGCTGTATGATGCGTGCATCTCGTGCCATGTGCCAGCAAGGTGTCAGACTCCTGTGCCTGCTGAGCGGCCTGTGCATCCCACAGCACAGCAGCAGTGCTCAGCTGGGAGCTGCTGGGGGTGATACAAGCGTTCAGCACCACAGCTCTGCAGCTCCTGGCTTAGCTAAAACCAGTCAGCACCACCACAACTGTAAGGGAACTGATTTTGTCATCAGAACAATGTCAGTCAGTTGGGCTAAAACCCCTCCTCCCCAGGCCAGATATTTCCTTGTGGTTACTGTACAACAGAAGAGCAGTAGCAAATTAGAGCTTAGCCGGTCCTGCTGAATGCATGCGAACTACATGACACATTTGTACAGGTTAAAGGCACGGAAGTTAGTTGCACGTGCTGCATTTTTCCTTACACTGTGGAGTGTTACTGAACCAGACAGCTGCCACCCTGGAACTGCAGTATGGATAATGCACCTCAGCACAATACACTTGGAGTTCTACAGGTTCACAGGAAAATACATTTTCCCAAGTTACCATGTGAAACACAGTTCCCTGATCTGCTATTGAAGGAGTTGGAACTTTGGCCTGGAGCTGAGCAGTTTACTGTGCAGAAGACTGACAGCTATGAAAGATATGTACATACTTGAACTCTTGACTTAGCATTGGCACAGCCTAGAGTAGTGCTGGATATCTCCCAGTATGGAGCTAATATTTAGTCACTAATGTAGCAACAACTGCTCTGTTCTTTTCTAGTGCTCTTTTGGTGCAATTAAGAGAACACAAGCAGCCTGAGTTAGCTTGCTTTTTGACTTTTAAACCTGTGGCTTGGTTTCTGGGTGAACAGTCAAGACTCATGTAACAGGTTTCATTTTATCTTTTCCTAATTGGAGACACTTCTTGTTGCCTGATGAATTAGCACTTTTCACATGCAGAGCCATACTAAGCTGTGTGGAATAGATAAAATGCCAAAATACACAGGATGCTGGGTTGGTGAGCCCCTGCTCTCCTGGGCTTCAGCCATTGTGTATTTCTGCTTCCTTCACAGCTGTTGGCTGCATGGAGTCTGGAGCTTCCCAAGTGCCAGCTGTACATTTAACCAAAGCCTGCTTTTCCACAGTACCCTGTAGCAGATGGATGCATCATCCTTAGGTTGGGTGACAGCATGACTCTGCTGCCTGTGCCATTTAAAATCCCATCTTGTCATGCCTCTTCTAAAGTGCAAAATTCCATAGTCTGCTTACAAACCCAGCTCACTTACAAGGCTCCTGATCAGCTAACAACTGACAGTTATTCATGATTTTCACATAAGCAACCCATGCCTTATAAAATACATTACAAATTTGAAATAAAGCAGAAAGAAAAGGTACACATGCACCTTGCAGGAAGGTGAGGAGGCCAACCCAGTTGAATTGCTTCGAGAGATCATGCGCTGTGATGGCAGGTGTAACAACACAATCAAGCTGGTTAGTAAAAAGGACTCTGATTCTACTGCATTGCCCATTTAGAACTCACATTTTTAAGGTCTCAGAAGACTTGAGAAAATCAGTTCCCCATTTTAGCTGAGACTTGGATTTGTTGTCCTGCCACAGCTCGAGAGAATCAAACCAAACCAGAGGTGGCTGTGACCTCTCCATTACTGTACATCTTTCTGCAGTCATTGTACCTTGGAAAGTAATCAGAGCCCTTATGTCTGAACACTAGTACAGGAAAAACAGTGGTATTTTAAAAGTCTACATTCCTTGCTAGCTTCACTTTCATTCTCTCACTTCTGCCCTAAGTTCTGTGAGACTGCATTCAGAACAATCTGTCTGTAGGCTTGGCTTAACCTGCAGCTGCCTTCTGCTCTAGTGGGCCATTGATGAAAACCCCTCTGCCTTGCATGGAAAGGCCAGCAGGAAAACTGGCATTTCTCACACTGCCTGCACATTTAAAAATTTGCTTCTATTAGGTGAGTGGATGACAATAACTACAGTTTAAACTATCACAACAAAATGCTGTTTTACTGAAATGCTTCTAGTGAGTAGTTATATGACTACTACTTATCTCAGTCTGTTTGAACTCTCATTTCTCACTGGAATATTGCAGTAACATTTTGGATTTGATGGTGCCTACTGCAAACATCCAGTCTTGTACAGACTCTCTTCTAAGCCAGGCAAGAAAAGATGGATGTAGGCTAGGCAGTGGATTATTCATACTGAACCAACAGGCTGAGCAATTGTCCTTGTTCTTAAAATAGTATGGGGAACTACAGAAGTCTATTTTTTCTTGCAGCTGCAGTGCTGACCAGCTTCCATCTTTGTGCATCCTGCACTTGAACTCAGGTTTTGCTAGGACAGAAGTAGGCAGTGTCCTTCTCCTAGGGCTCAGAAGCTTAAGGAACAACAGAGCCAAAAAAGACAAATCCCAGCCTAACCTGAGTGTAAGTGAAACTTCTCTCACAGGTACTTTGACTTGATGATCAGCTTGCATGCCAAAGTGGGACAGTCCACACTGCAGCTGTTAATGACCTTGTTTGCCCTCTATTCAAATGCTGCTGTCTTCAGCTTCCATTTATCCCTTCCTACATCCTGTCCAACACAAACAGCTGGTGGCACTTAAAGAGCAAAGATTCAATAGGAATTATTTTCTGAGTGGTAGGAAGGAAAACGACTACTCCTGTATTGCCAAGTTCTTGGTTACCTGCAGTTTCCAAGGAGCTGATGAAGTCTGGGGCAGCTCACTTGGCACAAAGCACACAATGATGCAGGAGGTAATCTGTTACCCATCACATGCCTCACATTCAGCTCTAGATGCTCTAGGATTTCTAGGTGCAAGGTGTTTCTGTGACAATAGACCAGAGGTACCTTGAATCTTGCTTTCTGTTTTTCAACTATCATTTTAATTAATACCAGCACCATATTTAAGGGGAAGAGTATGCACACATGAAAGCAAACAGGCACAGAGAAGATGAACGGATTGTGGGCTCCATCCTTCGGATTACCTGACTGGGTTTCTAGACAGCTGTCCCTTTGGAGAGCAGCTGGAAGGTGTTCTACAGAATGGTTGTCATGGCAGGCTCCTAACCAGGGGTCCTGACTGTCCCCACTACCCCAGGATAGATCCTCTTCTGCTGTTACTCCATGCACTGCTGCCTGTGACCTCTGAGCCAGGAAGTGACAAACTGCTTTTGAATCTCATGTCTTGGGGAACCAGAGCCTGTGCCCTTGGGACAGTGGTGGGCCGAAATTTATTGTGCAGGCAGGATGCCAAGCAAGCGTTTGCATCCCCAGGCACATAGCCAGTACACACAGCAGCAGGGAAGCCAGTCTTTGCAAATTTGACTAAACCATACACCAAGGAATAATTTTTACACCGTTACTTCCCTTCCCCACCAGCTGCAGGCCCTTAAGTCTCATTGCTTCCTTCTCTGTGCCACTGTGCTGGCAGCATGGAGAGGTACTCAGCTAAGGCATTACCTGTGCACTCTAGCATTCATTAGGTCATTGTGAACACCTTTCACATGTTTATTTCTTGCTGCAGCTCCTTTACAGAACTTGTAATTTTCCCCTCCTGTGCTTGATAAAGGCATTCAGGAAGTAAAAGCCGCATTGAAGAAGCGATGCTTTGTAAGGTGACTGATGGTGAATATGCTTGCCTAATTAACTTGTGGCTAATAATTCTAAGCCATTAAGTAGCTAGTTAGTACATGCTTCAAATAAACACATCTGGTGCTGCCCTGAGTGGAGGTTGTGGCTGTGTGTGGGTGACAGATGTGCTGTTCCCCCAGTGCTCCCTTTTCCATGCCAAGCAGCACGGCAGTGCTGCAGCCGGAGCCAGGCAGCCTCGCAGCAGCTGCGCACTCCCCGAGTGGCTCCAGGGACTTGTGCCTCTTCTCCTCAGCTGCCCAGCCACTGCAGCCCGCTCTGGTGCCTCAGAGCCAGTGTGCATCTCCAAGGAACACCCTCTTCAATAGCTTAGAGACTCCTGCCTTCTGAAAGGCAGCAGGAGAGGGGATAAAGTGTCAGGCCACCCAAGGAGCAGAGAGTTTAGAATTCCCAAGCCCTGCAGATCAATCTCTTGCTGAACAAAGGGCATTGGGAATGATCATGCCTTGCTGTGTGTCACTGCCTGGAACTGCCGGGCTGGATTTGGAACAACCTTCCAGGGAGGGAAGAGTCCTCCCACGGAGGACGAAAGCCTTCTCCTTTCTGTGGGCAGTTGCTTCCTAGGCTGGCACAACTGATTCTCATCAGTCTTAGAAGTGAGAACAGCTAGGATCAGTTCCCTGTAGGAGAGACCCATTCTTTCAACTAGGCCGTTACTTGGTTTTTCAGGTTTTGGCTTTTTGTGGTGGGGTTGTTTAAAGTTGGATATTTTCCAGATAGAGGAAGGAGTTATGGCAATAAAGCAAACAAACAGCAGACTATTTTGCAAGAGGCTAATTTGCACAGGAATTACATCTCAAAAGTGAGACTTGAGCTCTTAGTTACCAAGGGGCAAGTTAAGGTTTATTCCTACTTTTGAGGGCCCATGAACCCTGATGACTCTGTGCCTGCCCCATAATGTCCAACACAAGCTGTCATTAGAGCTAGAACTGCAGGCCCAGCCCATGACCTCTGTTTTGTCAGACACCAACAATAGCACAGCTGCCCCTGCCTGGCTGGGATCTCAGACCTGTCATTTGGCACAAGGAACAGAGCAAATTGGATAAATACACATAAACACATTGGGAAGGGAGGGAAAACAGAACAGAATGAACCAGAGCAGCAACCCACAACTTGTTTGATAGGGATGATTTAAGTAGGCATATGGTATAGTTAAACGTGCTTTCAAAAACATTGGCCTGATTCTTCAAGCAAATATGAAATAAATATCTGAATAGCATGTGAGCTGATCCAGCACCATTAGTGCTCTCAGAGGAGGCACCTGGGTGCTCAGGCTGACACACTAACATTCCCACACCAAGTGTCAGTGCCTCATGTTAGCATGGTACAGTTGTACTTTCCTCTAACGGCACAAGCCTCAAAAGTAAGCAGGCAACAAGCTCGTAATTACACCTGACCTAGCAGCTGTTGTCGTCTCTTACTGGCTCAGTGTTGGCAGAACAGTCCAGCACAGCCCAGCCACACCTCTCACAGCTGGATTCATCCAGCAGTCCTGCTGCTCATATGCACGTCTAACTCTGGAACTCACTGGGTGCTCACCCAACACCCGTCTGCAGCACCAGGTTACCTGGTACCTCAGTCAGACCAGCAGGTTACACCTCACCTTTGTCTCACTGTGTTCTGCCAGACGGACAAACAGACAAAGGCAATAACCTGAGACAGTCTGTGGTATCACAAAGTAAGTCAACACTCACATTTAAAAGATGCCCCTGACAACCACCCCAGGTGTTTCTCCCATAGAAGCCACCCATAAATACTCAGGTACACAAACTCCTGTGATTTCCAGTGCACACAGGTACACATGGCTTCACCTGCTAAGTCAGACAGGCCCAGAACTTGGTTAGGGTCATGGAATTGTGCAAAACATCCTTTTGCCGGCCTGAATGAGTGCTGAGAAAGGTGTGTGGAACTTCAGTGAGTTCTCTGATAACATGGATGTGAGTGGCTGAAAACCAGAGGGAAGGAGAGAGTTACTGTTGCTTGCTATGGCTACCTTTATTGCTGTTTCTTTTTTTTGTCACTTTTTCCTCCTCTGCTGAGAAAGGTAAAAAATTTAGAAAAGCTGTTGTCAGCAAAGGCAGAGTGTTTGCCAGCTGCAGCTCAGTCTCACATGTCTTTCAGAGTCACTCAAGAAAGGATTAATATGTTGTGGCTGTGTTGTCCATTTCTGTTCTCTTTTTAAGTAAGAAGTGACACAGAGCTCTTTCTGTGGTGCAGTTCACTAAGTAGCCTTAGCACAGCCTTTGTGGCAGTGCAGGCAGGGGAGTCATTTGGCCACAGAGCTGAATTACTCACTAACATAAGCGGCAATGCTTGTGCTCAGTGCTAAGCCACTCAAGAGCTTGGCAGCTGGTGTCAGCATTCAAGCGTGGGTTTAAGGGCCAATTTTCCAAGCCTCATCCTCAGTCTGAAACCTACATGGTGACTACAAATCACTTGGAAAAAAACATTGTTCAGAGACAACGGGACCAGTTAAATGGAGAATTCGATAGGACTTGCAAGTTAAGAGGCAGCACATTGACTAAAATAATTCGCATTCCACATAACACTGGTCACTACTGCGAAAAGGCAAAAGCACAAAAATCCCAGTTACCTCTCCAAAGTCAGTTGCCCCTTGAGGAGCACCAAATGTTAAGGAGCAGGCAGGCTGCTGCTGCTGCAAGAGGTCCCAGCCCCCAGGACAAACTCTGGGCACTCTCAGCTGCTCTTCCAGCCTTGCCGGCCAGCAGCCCTCTAATGTGAGGGATGCAGCCATTCCCAGCACCAGCAGAAAAGGAAGTCACCTGTGTTTCTCCCTTTTGACTTCCTGCTGCTCAGCAATTGATAGGATGCCATCTCCAGGTCAGGCTGTTTTCACCTGTTCACTGTTGTTTTCACCCTTGCAGAGCCTCTGTGCTCAGTTGAAGGCAATACCCCCCATCACTGCTGTGCCCATGGCCAGTCCAGACATGCATGGGATACTGGCATTACCCCTCATTGCAAACAGCTGGGCTTCCCCTGCAGTCCTAGGCAGGGAGCCGAAGGGGGTCAGAACTGCTCCCACCTACACCGATCCTTTCTGTTGCAAACTCACTGAGGTGAAGCATTTATTGTAGGCATTGTCTTTTATCTCCCTATACAACACTTTGTTCGAACAAAAATAAAAACCACTATAGTTCCCAGTGTCTGGTGCTCACATGGGACAACTTCCCCCCTCCAAAACAGCCAAAGAAATCAACTCAGGTGGGGGGAAGCTAGAAAGAGGGCTGGATTAGGCCTAATGTCTGTTATAAATATCAACTTCTGCAAATATTTTAGAAATACATTTAGTCTGACACAATTTGGGTATAATGGGAACTATTCACAGATGGAAACATCCTCAATGAATTGTATAGGCCAACAGGCCCTTCAGCCATATGGATGTGATGTTGAGATCAGTAGTAATTTCTGGCGCAGTCCTTCATGTCCCTCCTAGGGCACACAGTGTTCCCAGAGCAGTAGCGAGGACTGCGTGAGCAGAACTAAGTGCTGCACATTATGCAGTGGCCATAGGATCCTGAGCTGAATTAATAGTCTAATTTAACAGAATAATGACGTTTCATTACTGTGACTGCAGTTTCTCATGATTCCACAAGATCAATGCTAGTTCTTTGCTGGCTTCCAGTTCTCTTACATTCTGCAGGAGTTCCCAGCAGTGAAAGTTAGTGTCTCTCTTCACTTGTGTCTTGTTCCATGGAAAGTCAAGCCCAGACAGACAGCATATTGGACATGGAGCTGGAAAAGCTAGAGGGTTCTCAGGTAACAAGAGAGAGTCCTAAAGAACCATTATCTGAATTTGTATCAGTGCTAAGCTACACCAAGAAGGGCAGGAGGAAGAGTTTGTACTAATTCTTTACCAGAACTCCCAAATACCATAGTTAATTCCAGGATGAGCAGGTCTCACTATCCTCAGGAAAATACTCAGTGCTCCTTTTTATGCCTATGTGGCTGATGGGAGGAAAACACCTCTGACCACTTGTCCTAATTACAGGCTATGTCCTGTCCCCAGCACAGTTCCCACTGAGTGAATGGTCCCAGTGCTCCCCAGGCACAGCTGGCCTGTGGCACAGTGGGACTACACCAAACACAACAGGCAGGGCTGGAACCCTGCTCCAGGAGAACTGTTCCTGTCCTTGCGCAGCTGTGGCTGTAGGTCTGGGAAGAGCACAATACCCAGGAGCCTGGGCTGGAAATCCTTTCCTCTATGTGTTGCCTCCTCCTGTGGCAGGGATGAGTCGCTGGATGCAGAGTCATCTTTGTGGTGTAGGAGTGCTTATTAACAGAGCCCAGAGAACGAGTCTTCTCTGCTTGGGTCAGGGAGAATGGAGGGGTAAAGGTTAATTGTACCTCAGCAAGGAGTGGCCAAAGACTTCAGAGTGAGGTTGGTCAAATGGTGTATAATAAAGCTATCCATTATCTCATGAAGGCCATGTTGGAAGGGGAAGTGCCCTTTGAATAAACAGACCTATTTTTTGCCTTCCTCCTATGTACAGTATTTTTTCTATTTTAATGCAGGCATTTGATTCTGGAACACCTTCGTCACCATAATTTTAGTAACTTTTTGAGCAGTTGCCAGTTTAATTTTCAGTGCGTGAAAATTGGAGGTAAATTATTTATTACTTCCAGCAAATATCTTTCACAATTGTATTTAATTTTTTCATCTTTTTTAATGGGTCATAAAATGGCAGTCTTTTAGTAGCTTCCCATAAAGTAAGGAGCAAATGAATACTTTGCAAATAGGTTACCGTGGATGGAAATGTCAGCTGTATTTCACAGGGAATGGGAGGCTTTAGACCAGAGCTGGAGGGACATATGGCACTGGGCCATGTCCCTCTGCTGTCACAATAAACCAGCCGTGGGCATGACGGAAAGAATTGCAACTGTTTGGTCTCCTCAAGTTACACGTTCGGGTAAATTGTGTATTAGGATGGGCAGTGGGCCAGGACTGACTTCGCAGCTTCAAGTTGAGAGAATCTTGTGGTTACCTTTGGTCAGAAATCAGAACATTTTTAAAAAGCTCTTTTCAGACTGAGTTTTCCAGGATTGATTCCTTTCCAAAAAGCGATATTGCACAGACAAAGGATAGGAAGGTCCCTTCCATGTGGAGGAAGGGCTGTGAACTGTAAATGAAAGGCACTTTTTTCTAGTACAGTGGAATGGGTTTGAAGTACAGACCGCTGGGAAGGTGCACATTAGGGCAGAGGTAGAGGCAGAGCAGTAGGGTTTGTGCTGCACAGCACTGTAATTACTTGTGCTCCTTTGCCAGCTCTCTGATTCCACCTTGCTCAGATGCAGTGTCAGAAGGGAGCAGAGGATGGGAATGAGCGTCCTGGCTCAAAGCCCTGGAAAGCCACTGTCTGTGGGCACTGCCGGGGTTTTGAGGAGGCGTGAGCAGGGCTCCGCGACTTTTCTCTGGAGCCTGGCCCCTGCAGCCCTGTGTGTCCAGCTGCACAGAGAGGAGCCGCTCAGCTCTGCATGTTGCTGGTGCCAGGCTGCAGGATGGTGCTGTGGGATGGCCCCAGGGGGCTGCGGCAACAACACTGCCCTACTCCTAGGTGGTTTATTTGAGGGGCCCCAAGGAAATACCCCACTCTGGCAGCTTTCCAGAGCTCAGCTCTCAGCTGGGATCTGTGCTGGTACAAAGCTAGTACAGCCTCACTCGTCACTGGTGAACAGGGCTGTGCCCAAGGGCTGCCTGGCTGCAGGGACAGGAATGTTCTCTTGACCTGGCTGTTCTGAGCTCTGCTGGAGGGACTCGGCCCTCGCACAACAGTGACAATCACCAGTGGGAAATGCAGGAGCCCGAGAAAAGGGATCACTGCTGCTTGTCATTTTCATCTAAGAATATTTTCAGTTTCGGCAGAGGGCTGGGCTGAAAGCCTCACACACGTGGCCAGTTGCTGGTAAACACTAGGATGTGTTTGTGTGCGCATCTGTCTCTGAGCTGTGTGTGAAGGAGTAGAAGGAGCAGGACATCTCTTTCTGGGACTCCTGGCTTAAGGGGCAGTGTTTGTATGAATCACAAGTACCCACAGCCCAGCAAACAGGTGGCTGCTCAAGAAATGAAAGAACATATTCTGTATCCCCTACAGCCATGACAGTCTCAGGGAAGGAGTGCTTTTGTGTGTTGACAGGTTCATCCTTTTGAAGATGAGGTAATTATCTGTGTGAGTTCACTCTCTGGCTTCCAGAACAGAGTGGGTATGATCAGCTCCAGTGCCATCTCCAGTGGCTCATCCCTGCAGTGGTGTATCAGGGCAGGAGTGGGTAGGGCAGGACTGCCCTCCCACAGTGTGTCCATGCTGATTGCTCAGTGAGCCTGCTCCCTGGGATCTGTCAGCACGCTGACAGCAGGAGCGCGGGGCAGCAGAGCTGCGGGCACAGGGTGGCACATGGCACCGGGGCTGGGAAATGCAACCCCAGCTAGTACCTGTTATAACTAAGAACGATTACTGTGTTGCAAGCAGCAAGGTGTACCATGGGCTCCTGTCCACTGGGAAATCTTTGCTATTTTACAGAATGTTTCATACAACCCAGCAATCTCAAGGACATGTTGAGATCCCCAGGATGCCAGGGAACGGTCAATTTCTTTAGTGTGGGTTATGTGTTCTGTCCAAGTGTGTTTTGTGTCTCTGTTTTGCTCCATTTGCTAGCAAACACCATCTACCAAAACAGCCTCATTGCTCACTAGTGGCATTCCAGACAGGACACAGAGAGCTGCCAGGGCACACAGGGCTTGTGGGGCAGCTTGCAGGAGTGTGTGAGCAGCTCAGCCTGGGGGTCCTCCTCTCCCCCAGGGGAGGCAAGAAACTCTCCTGCCCCTGCAGTTCCAGGAGTGTTTGGCCAAACCCAAGCAGAATCCTCATGCAGGAATTTCCCCCAGCACTCCTCATTACAATGCCAAAACAAATAATTGGAATTAAAAAAATACAAAGCACCACATCTTAAAAAAGCTCATCATTGACCAAAGTTTCACTGTCTTTTGTTTTATTGCTCTGCAAGGGAATCAAATAGTTTTGGGATTTTTATTGGTTCTGATTCACCTCTTCCAGTCAATTCCAATTAAAAGGAAATTACAGTTATTCTTTCTGTTGATCAATTATTCATAACAGAGATCATTTAAAAATGAGTTTAACGGAAGCGACTCACTTCATTTTTGCTAAAACTGAAGAAGAAATTAGCCAAATTAGCTAAAATAGCTTTGAACTCCATATTGACTACAGTATTTGTGCCAGAATAAAAACTCATGACATGTAAGAACAGTGTAAATGATTAATCATTTTAGTTCATGGATATCTACATTTTTATTTAATTACATCTATGCATAACATAAACTGTCTGAATCCTGGGAATCCAAGCCAGAGAAGCTGAGGAGTCTTCTTCTGTTTAATATCCACCATGTGTTGTTTTCTTGTGGGGTTAATTTGTAAAATGTAAACCACGTACCATTTGTATGCAGTGTTCAGGGCTATTTATAGCAAGTCCTGACCATTTATAATTATGCGACATCTTTATCCATAATGTCTGTGTGTGACTAAGGAGATGGAACAGACAAAACAATGCTACTTTTATAGCTGAACTTCAATTTATTTTATGTAAAACTTTTGGGAGTATTTTCTGCTCTGTGGAATGGGGAAGGAATATTCTCTACTTGGACAGCTCTTGGTCAAGGAGACCAAACTTACTTATTCTCAAATAGGAATAAGCACAGGCTTCCATTTCTCCTCTGAGGACACTCCCTGTGGAGCAGAGGCTGTAAGTACAAGTGCCTGCAGAGCAGGTATGAGCCTTTCTTGGCTGTTCCATGGCTGTCATGTTTCTTCTTTGTCTCTTGGCAGAACCCTGGAGGTTTTGGTGAGTTTGAATGAAGGCCAGTCTTTCATGTCCAGCTCATTAACCATCACTGCTTCGGAGTGTGTAAGTGAATGACTTCTACACATAATTCTGTGTAAAATCCCCACCCCCCGTTTCTCTTTGGGCTCTGCCATTGCAAGACCTCAGAGCAGAGAACCCTTGCTTCCACTTTCCTGTGCAAAGCTGTGTCTTTCAAAGTACTGGGAGGCTTCCCTGCCCTCAGAGACCTGCTCACTGTAGATATCATGTCCTGAGGGCCAGGTATGACAGTCACCTGGCATCCCATTCCAGCATGGCTCTCCCCTGAGCAGGACTGGAGGGAGTGGATGGCCACAAGGTTGGCCCTTCAGCCTGGATGTGGAGAGAGGTTACAGTCCTGCTGAGGTACTAGCGCTCTGTAAACCTGGGGGTCTGAGTGGGGAGCATACGCTCTTAGCTCTCGTTCATCCAGGGAGACAGCATGTCCAAGCAGAGGCCAGAGGATCCCACTTACACCTGGGAATGAGACAATGTGAACATCCTGCCAAGTCTGATCACAGGTTATATAATAGATAAAACCTGCTTCTGGGAGAAACCGCACACTTGTGCAGCCAGTGACTGTTCTAACTTAATACACATATTTTCTACTCTCACATTTTTGCTCTCCTTTAATTCCTTTTGTATTACACAGGACAGCTGGAATTTGTGGAGGGAGACACAAGCTCATGGTGTTGTGCATGTGCTATGCACAAGGGCCTTTAAATATGTCTTACCTCAAGTGTGTCTTGAGAGGAGCTTTTCCACTGGGCATGGAGCACGGACAGAATCTCTTCTGCCCATCACCACGCATTGCTCCCTACAGGATTTCTTTGCTCACAGATCAGTAACTAAAACAAGAAAAAATGACATTTTTATTCTGTTCATTTAAAACCTCACCATTCGTGCAGCTGTAGAAATCAGAGACCCAGTGCAGCCCAGCAGTTTGAGAAGGGGAAGCCTGACTGAACTGGGAGCCAAAGGAGCACACAGGGCCCAAATCACAATTCTCTGTTTTGGGGCCTCTGTCAGTCGGCAGCATGCCAGCTGTACAGCCAAGCAGAGTGGCTGAGGTCTGTGCAGCCAGGAGCTGCTGCAGCCTAGCTGCAGCCTACCTATACCTCAGCCCTTGCAGAGAAGGCAGCACATGGTGCCCTTGTAAGAGCTGCCAGGAGTGCACAGAGAAGGAACAGAAAAGCCCTGATGCAAAGCAGCTTAGAGCGAGGTGCTGCGCATGACCTTCCCACTGTGCTGCATGGCAGCTCTGCTGCTCTGTGCTCACAGCCTGCCCTGGCAGGAAGCAGAGAGGTACAGATGTGCACAGCAGCAGGAAGAGCTTCTCAGCAGCCTTCTTCTTCTCTTTCTGGTTTCTGCTTTTGGCCTGTGCTGCAGCAAAGGCGGCTCCACACAAGAACTGCTGTTTCCATAGTAGCATATGGGCAACTCAAGAAATGGGTCACTGCTAGAACTGCTCACTAATTCTGGGAGCTGAGCAGCTGACGAATGACTGGGAGATGAGTTACAAGTTACAGCCTCCCAACAAAAACACATTACTGCAGCGAAAACAAACAAAAATACACAGCATTAGGCACCCAGGCACCCATTGTACCTGTATGCCTTCACTGCACCTGGGATATGGCTCTGTTCCACCCCACCTCCAATACAACTCTTCTTACTGGGTCAGGACTGCTCGTGCAGTATTCCAGTCTCAGTGATTTCCTGGGTCTCTCCGTTTTTCCCCGCTGAAGTCTGAATAACATTTATTTTCCTAGGGACACTGTTGTGTTTCTGTCAGTGTTCTTCTAAAAGCCTAAAATGTAGGAATAAAGACACTCCCAGGAAGTGGGTTGGAGGTGCGGCAGGTGGGCCACTCAGTTCTGCAGCACAAGTGTTGCTGGAAGGAGGAATACTCCCTCCCTTCAGTTTTCAGGTTCACACAGCTCGGCTGCAGGGAGTCAGCATGCCACAGTCTGTGCAGGAGTATGGGTGATCAGCATCAAAGCCTCACAGGTGTACTGTTAGTAGAGATGCCTTAAAACCTCCCTGTATGCTACCCCAGTCCATGTGCAAGACCTGTGTCCTCATGGAGGAGAAGGGCACCTCTTATCCACGGGCTTAGGATGAGGCTTCCCCTGTCTGTATCTGATGGCTTAGCAGGCCAGTGGACTCTCTCTTTTCCTCAAGCTGGGCATCGTTCTGATCTCAGGGCTATCAGTTCCCTGAGTTTTACATCAGAGGGAACCCCCTGACCTGAGCAGAACTAATGCTGGCTTTTGGGGCGAGCGGGTGAAGTGGCACTGATGCTGTCCCCTGCTGTCTCCGCAGTCCAGTGGCATGGCAGCGCTCATTGCCGTCCTCGTGCTTTTGCTGCTGCTGGCAGTCGGCCTGCTCTGGTGGTTCTGGCCCCTCTGCTGCAAAGTGGTGAGTACAGACAGGGAACAGCCCCTGCACCCTGAGCCACGGGTGGGAAACACAGATCTTGCATGAAGCCGGTTAAGTGATGGAGAGGCAGCTCTGGGGGAGCTTGTGACAGGCAGGAAAGGCCTAGGGAGACCAGCTCCAGCACTGGGGCTCCACTGGGCACAGCCCCACCTGTCTGAGTTGCACGCACAGGAAGCAGCACCAGCACAGTGCTGTTAATGGGAGTGGGGTGGCCTTAATAGTGTGCAGATGCTACCCTGAAATTGAGAACCACTTTAAAAGTGCTCTCAGTAAAATTGCTATTTGTAGTCCATTATGGGCTCTCAGGTTGGAAATCCCTATTTGTTTTCATAATCGCTACATACATCCATCTCTTTATCTGACTGCACTCTATCCTCACCACAGCAGCAGCAGGGTTGGTCACTGGACTCCTGCCATTCCTTTCTAGGGGAGCAGGGTGTTAAATGGGTGAAGTTTACTATTCATCCAGCTCAAGGACAGCACGGGGGACTTGGGAAATGGAGATTGCTTCCCTGGTCTGGGTTCCTCTTCTTGTCTGGGGCTTGTGGAAGGGGGAGCAGAGAGAAACTGGCCTTCTCACCTGACCGTGCTGCAGCCCTCGTAACCCGCAGAGGGTCCCAAGGGCCTCTGGATGTCCAAGGGCAGGAAGTCCTCAGCCTGTGTCTGCACCCTCCCAGTCTGGGGTTCCTGATATGAGAACAAAAAGCCTCGCTTGTTCTCATTCTCCACAGCATGGGCCCAACAGAAATCCAGGGAGCTTCCTGTTAGTCACCTTACCTACACTTATTTGATATGGTGAGCCTCCCCGTGGAAAAGGAACGTTGGAAATCAGTAAGAAGCAACTTCCTGGTTTTCTTATTTTAAATAATCTAACCTTGATTCATAAACCAGCTTCACAAATTAAAATTCCTACATGAAGCAACCCAGTGGATAGTTCTATATTATCAATTTCCAGCCATATAGAACTATAGTTCTGCAAATGTTTGTGCCTTCTGTGTTTCTTCCCACCTTCTGTGGATACTATTTGTTACCTCAAAAGAAAAGATTATCTTAGGCCTCTTCGCTACAACACTGCTAAGTTCAAGGCTACACGCTGTTGCACCAGACCTACTGTGGAAGACTGATCCTTCCTTCTTGGTTTTGCCGGCTGTGCTTGCTGCTGTGCCTCAATTCCTGACCTTCTCTCCTGCACATGAGGCTTGGACATCCATCACTTGGAAGGACCACTTTTGGCTGAGCAGTACTGGGCTTCAGGGGAGCGTCCCTGAGGAGAGGGGCAGCATTAGGGCCAGGCAGGACCTGTTCTTCCCTTCCTCTGGCTCTGCTTTCCTGGCAGAGCACAGCGCCTGGTTTTCTGGAACAAAGAGCAGGAGCACAGGAGTCAGATTCCGATGGAAAAGAGAGGTACAGGGTAGTGTGGGCAGAACAAGTGTCTGGAGCCAGGCAGGTGCGTTGCTGCCTGCCCGCGGGCCCAGCTCCATCCTGGCTGGGGCTCAGTCTCACAGCGTTCCATGGTGTGAGTCCCATGGACACTTAGAGGGTGGGGCAGGGGGACTCCTCTTCCTTTTCATTCCTTGTCGCCTGCACTGAAGGGTTTCACTATGACAGTTCTGTCACTTGTCCCTCGCTGTGGAACATATGATTGCAGCAAGCTGGCTGTAGGCTCCGTGCTGACCCTCCTAATGCCCGCGTCATGGAGCGGCAGAGAAGTGTTAATGAGTGGATCAGAGGCACTGCTGCCTCAAGCACCAGCTTCTTTTTTCTAATGATTTTTTTAAAGAAATCAGCTCTTCTCCAAACTCAAACCTTCATTCTTTGCAACTTACAAAATGACATGGAGCTTTTGCCCAGAGAGGCTGATGATAAAACCAAACAAACTGAGGAAGCAGCCCATCTCTCCATGAGGATGTTAAGACAGCAGCGTTATTCAGAGGCTTCGTCATTGAAACAATCTGAATCCAGCTCAGGAAATGTTAATTTACGATACTCTGGTCTTCCTCTGTGCAGTTCTGTGCACAGCTCCATGCAGAGCTTGGATTTCTCTTTTTTATAAACAGCTTTCTACTGATTTCACTTGGAATATCACCTGATTGAAAATAATCCTTGTGTGTGCACATGTGATTTGAGTGTGTGAGTGTGAGAGCCTGTGGAAGCATAAGGATGCAGGCTTTGACATTCCAGTGCTGTCAGCAGGGTGAGGAGCTGCTACTCAAAGCAGATTATTTTCTCACACCACTGTCACTTTTAAAACAAGTTTCATTTTCTGAAGCCATTAGAAATAACAGCTAATTAATGGATTGCTTGGCTTTAAACTGAATTTCTCCTCAAACTTTAGGGAGTTCAGGAGCTGGCACAGGATTAGATCCTCCACTTGGGGAGATGAACAAAAGCTGCCATTGACTATTGCCTTAGGAAGCCACAGTGAACTCAAATGAGTCAGGTTTCCCTTGATTGTCAAGGGTGCGAATTGTGATTCCTACATCCCCAATGGATGCAAGGCCCACAGGAATTCCATGCCTCATCACGGAGAGGTTTGCTGGGCAAAGCTGTCCATGCTCAGACAGACAGATGTGAGGTTTCAGAGTGGCACAGCTATAGAAGGGGAAGGACAGTGCCATTTCATATGGGTACATACAAATCTACCTAGGAGGACTGTCTCCTGTACAGTTTGCAGGCCTGACAGAGAAAGAGATTGTTTTGGGATGATGGTTAGGAACAGGTGAAATGGAAATAAGGACAGAAATTAAATAAGGTGGCCCTTCATTGAGTGAAAGTACTACTTTACTGTTTCCAGTCTCCTAATTGCTTTCAGTGAGAATGAAATATCTCCAGGCTTTGGCAAATCCTACTCAGCATCCAAATATCTCTCAGGATCTGTCCCATGATCCCTCTGTGTTGCTGTTTCATGTTAAGTTAGGCTAATAATTCCAGTGTGACTCTCAGGAATGTTTCACTAATTAAAGAATTACTTTCTGTTAAGTATTCTGGAAACTCCTGATGGGTGGGAAGAAAAAGTGTTCAGAACTATTTAAAGAAAAATAATGTCTGGCATGGTTTTGCAACATCCTAACAGCAAAGGGATGTCCAGTTGAAATCCACAGGTCACTTTCCAATCCACCCAAAGCGCTCTGAGCTTGACAACTGAACCATTCCGTATCTTAAACCCAAAGGGCTGTGGAAAACTGGTACCAGGGGTGCCATAAGTTATTTCTCCTATTGCGCAGAATTCCTGCATGCACTGCTGAAAGTCCACAGCCTGTTTATGCAGTCAGTAGTAATTAACTGGGTGGCACCAAGAACTGAAATGTAAATCAAGATGGAAAACTCTGTTGGTCAAGGAAAATAAGTTTCTTTCATGTATTACGCTGACAGTCTCTGCAGTGATACTGTTCATAGGCAGTGTTTAATGAAAGTACTAAAATTAATACCCAAGAGTGAATAAGATAAGGCATATTTAAAATCTGCATTAGATTGAGATATTTGTCAGCATGGACAGTTTTGGGATATGTCTGTGTAATATCAAGGCATAGCAAAAACAAGACTCCTTGATATTCATGGTGTATTTTTTAGTCATTTCGAGGCAATACCCAAGCCGAAAACATGGCTTGATGTCACCACAGAACTTACTGTTAGCTTGCTAACCTGCTTTTCTTGTGCAGGAGTGGCTGTGCATTCAGTTTTCAGCCGAATCAGTGAAGAGGGTCCCTTGCCTGCCTCTCCACTGTTGGGACTGTCAGTGCTGAGTGTTCTCTGAACTTTACAATGTGGATGTGACAAAGGGAACAGGAAGAGACTGTAGGGAGAGATTTAAATAGAGGTGTAAGAAATGCACCCGGGAGTGGGCCTCACCCGGAGCAGTGTCAGAAGTGTGGGAGTGTGACTGCAGTGCAGGCACTGCACAGTCATGGAGCTGGGAGGTGGGAAATGTGAGGGCTGCGGAAGCGTCTGGGACATCCAGAGGTGCCAGAAGGCATTTCACACTTGTCATTGGGCCAGAGACTGCCCAGCAGCAGCAGCTCAGCCCACTGCTGTGCAGCACCCTCACACAGGCCTCGGACTTTTCCTCTGGGATTTCTCGTGAGCTCTGGAGGGTCTGGGCACTGGCTGTTCCTCACAGAGGCTGAGACTTATCCGGCCAGGAAGCAGGGTGGCAGACACGTCTGCCCAGAGTGTCTGCAGCCCAGGGATGGCAGGTTCTGGCAGATGGATGGTGGTAATTTCCAGAAGGCCTCGTTGATGGATGCTCAGGGGAGTGGGCAGCAGCGGCTGCCAGCTTGCTGGCAGATGTGGGGGCTCAGGTGGAAACAGGTCACTCTTACCATGGTCTGTTGCCTTTGACTGCTGCCAGTGCAGCACCTTATTGTTTCCTATGTTTGGCTCTTTCAGGTCATCAAGGATCCTCCTCCACCTCCACCAGCCCCAAAAGAGGTATGGTCTGATGGTGCTAGTCTTACCACACTGCTCACATGGAACCACTCCTGTGCTTCCCTGTGTGCTGTGTGTCCATCTCCTTGTCCAAGTGCTGCCGGAGAGAGTATTGCCCTCGGGGGTGTCTTCAGTGGAGAACAGGGTTGCCAAAGTCCAGATCTCTGCTCTGTATCAGCTCAGTGTGGCCTGAATGAAGCCAAGAAACACTTAGGGCCTTTATTCCAAGATAGCTTTGTTTTTAACATTCTGCACTGAAAGCAGAAAGATTGAATAGTCCAACATCTAAAGATTCATGTAGGACTTAGGCAGCATTTTCCCCCAGCTTTGTCATTCCAGACACTGAGGAATTCCCCTTACAAGGGAATTTCTCTCCCTCTCACAGGCAGTAATGCACTGGAGGGTCTGCTGTCCTCAGTGTTTGCACCCCTTTCACAACCAACAGGATATGCTCCAGGAACTCCAGTGTGTGTGTGTAAGTATCTTTTAAAAGTAGGTATTGTTTGAATGTACTTACAGGAAGACGAACAGGTGCCCTTGCCTTCCAAGAAGTGGCCCACGGTGGATGCTTCCTACTACGGTGGACGAGGAGTTGGGGGAATTAAGAGGATGGAGGTTGGTATGATTTGGAGATGGCAGTTCCCTCAAACATGAGCTCTCTGAGGCTGCAAGTGTGGAAACAAAGACTTCAAAGTGCACTGAAAATATGAGGCTGTAATGTGTGCTTGTCTTCCCACTGGCATAAGCCTTGGAAAATTCGTTACCATATCGAAAAATTCTGACCTTGCCTCTGAAAGAACAGCTTTCAGTAGTTCCATTTGACTGGGACTTTAAATAGCTGCCTCAAGACATGCTCTTTCCATCAAGCTAATGAGAGAGTGAGAGCCTTTTCTGCGTGTTTTGGAAGGAATTACAGTGAAACATAAGTCCTCCAAGTGTGGGCCAGCCAAATGCGCTGACAATGGTGATGCTTAGGAGAGGCTTGATCCCAGAGGGACTCGTAGCGACAACAGAGCCTGTCTTTGAAGAGACATGATAGCATCATGTTAATTAAAACAGAATGAAGAATGTGCATCCTTATGGGCACATCCTTATGGCAGGTTTTGTAGTCAAGTCAGCCTATATGGAACATGCAAAGCACTTCCTAACTGCAGTCCAGGAAGCTGTCTCTGTCTGAAACACCCACCTAGGCCATAGTGAGGTGTCTTGATGAAACTTTAAAGGTATTGGCCTAATCAGTTTTGCTTGAGTACTTTTTAAATGCAGCAGCAAAACATGCAGGTTTGAAGCTGTGTCACTTATATGCGTTTTCCGCAGCAGTTCAGAATTGCTAATTTAGAAGAGCTTCAGATTTTACTAAAAGCAAACATTTTGTGCAGTGTTTTTCAAAGGCAAACTAGGAAATACTTTCCAGCATCAAGAATTACAAGCCTGGGTTTCTGAGGGGAACTATGATAGCCTCTAAGAGGGGCTCCAGGAGGGGGTCCAAGGTTTAAACCACTCCAGCCTAATGGAATCCTGCACAATGGAACAAAAACCTCATGAACACAAGTGACATCAGGACCACAAAGAAAGACATGTTCAGCCCATGGCAAAAATGCAAATGAGAGTAGAAACTGATGATTAGGTTAGAAAACCTTTTCATCTGTGGTAGGAATTTAGTGCAGGACTAACGGCTAAAGACATAAACCAAATTAAATTCCTGCCAGCGTAATTGTGAACCCTTTAAAAAGGCCCCCCTTCTGTGGGGCTGTAGCTCTATCTGTCCCTGGGACCCCAGATGGGTGTGGCTGGGCACCGGTGGTAAGTGTCTCCAGGTTTGACTGGGGAGCTTCACCTCTGCCCTGCTGTGTCTGGGCCTGGGCCTGGGAAGATGGGCTCAGGCTGTTGGAAGAGCAGGACAGGCCTCATAGCTCTCTCTGGCTCAGAAGAGTGTGCTGCTCCTTTGGGGAATTGGGGCAGAAGGGAGAGAAAAAACACCCCAAGGGAGGTTGTTCCTTACCTGGCAGGTGAAGATGGTTTCTGTGCTGTGGCCAGTGACAAACTTGTTGGCCCAGTCGTGACATTTCTTCCATGTTTGCAGTCTATGTGGCAGTGAAGTCATCTGGTTTTTATTGCTTCTTTGGCCTCTTTTCTTCTGCCATTCCTCCTGCAGCTTGATTCCTCTGGCAGCTTCCTTTTCTGGAGAAATGAAGGGACTGAACCAGCAGCCTTGCACTTCACATTCCTATGCTGGGGCAGGTACCCATCCGCTCCTGCCTTCCCCACTAGCTCCACCCCTCTGTGACAGTCTCAGATAGCTTTGGCAGTGCTGTTCGCTCTCCTAACTCTGTCTTTTGACCTTGCTGTAAAGTTTTGTGATGTCATTGCCAGACCCCACCTGTTACAGTTAATTCATTTTTATGTCAAAAATGGGTAGTCAGACTCTACCCATTCCGGTTTCTTCTGAGTGAAGTGGCTTCTGTCTGGATAAGGTGATTTTTTTCAGTGAGAGATGCACCATCTAATGGTTTTAATGGTGTTTAAAATACATTTTAGCAGCCACGTGACAACCTCTGTAAAAGCACCATTGATCGCAGTGAAAGACACGTGTGTACAGGGGCCTCCTGGCAGACCAGATCACAGCAAATGGCATGATTATGGCAAGTCTTGCTGAAATGATCCAGGCCACTTTCACTAAGGACTCTCAAACTCCAGCCATAGCTTTTAGCTGTTCCTTTTCGGATGAGAAGGGAACAGCCTTGTCCAGGCTTGCTTCTGTGTGCAGTACAGCAAACACCCCTGCTCAGATTGCTGCATGGTGCTTCCAGTTACAAGGTGAAATAGGATTCCTGCAGGAAGGTGAATCATCCCTCTTAGCGGGAAGGTTTTTCCATGTATTTCATCTCCAAAGCACAGTGAGTATAGCCTGGATGGAAGTGGGAATATGTGTCTGTTTCCCCAGCAGTTTCCTTCTCTTTCAACTCTGTATATATTTTACGCACTTGGAGCAGTGATTAACGTACACATTGTTACATGTTCTATGTGCATGTTTTACATGCACTTAGGCAGGTTAGACTGCTTCACCTGCACTTCTCCAGTGTGTATCTTCCTGCAGGACAACATAGAAACCTGAACAGGGTTCAAGGAGCTTCTGCTCAAACCTGCCCAGGCATCACATTTAATCTACACTGGGGTTCTCGAAAACTCTCTGGGTTCCAGAATCTCAGCTTTCATGGGTGCCAGATTAAGGTCTAGTATTTTAGGATAAATAAGAAGTGGAAATTATGTTTTTATATCATTACTTAAAGACGATTCAGACCACATGAAGCAAGATAGGATTTCCTTTCACTACTGGGACTTATTTACCTAAGGGACATTTACCTAAGACTGTTGTTATCATAATGAAGAGATAGTGTTCTCCTCAGTACCTCCTCTCTTGTTCATCCAGCACCTCTTCCAGCTTTATCCTCGTTGAGCTCCCTCTGTTACTTGCAGCAATTTCCCTGCCCCGTGGTGCACTCACACCTGAACTCTTCCTTTCCTCAGGTGCGCTGGGGTGACAAAGGCTCCACAGAAGAAGGGGCCAGGTTGGAAAAAGCAAAGAATGCTGTGGTGAAACTCCCAGAAGAACCAGAAGAACCTTTTCACCCTAAACCACCTAAACGAAAGCCTACCTCACCAGCCATGCAGCAGAAGTGGTACACGCCAATCAAGGTAATCTGTTCAGTCTTTGGTACAATTTGTTATTAAGGGCTGGATTCTTTGTGCCTTATGCAGGCTGAGCTGTGCGTTACTTTCCAACTGTTCCCATTCAAGTCTAATGTGCTATTCTCGAAGGGAACACCTACTCAGCAGGAATGGCAGGAGCAGTTTGTAGCCCTAAATGCGATACTTGATCATTACTGCCACGTTCTGTTTGTCTCCCCTTAAAAAGTGACATATTGTACAGTGAGAGCATTAAAATCTGTGGGGGCTTTGTTGGCTTAGTAGAGCTAATTAAACCTAAAACTGCACAGTTTGTAGCTGCTACACTAAGTTTTAAACACACTTTGTCATGACTAACCAAGAAAAGCAAAAAATTATATAAAACAATGTAATGCAAGAAGTCTGACAAAAAGTGAATTGTTCTATCTGGCTCATAATAGTAGTGCTCTGATTCACCTGCAAACAGAGTACAAGCACTGCTTACAAGCTGAGGGTAGGTCTGTAAATACCTTGCCTTTAGGTGTTAAGAGCAGAAAACACACAGGTGTAGCTGGGACTCTGGATACTTCCAGCTTCCCAAGTACCTGTGAGTCCTTTCTGACTCCCAGAAAGCCCTGAAACCGTGATGTCCAGACACACAGGCAAGATCTGGAACCATCTGTGCAGAGTGGGGATGCTCTGCACACACAGAGTTGCTTGTGTGTGTCCTGTGCAGGAACTGCACACCTGTGGTGAACCTGCCACACACAGAGCACATAGGACTCACCGTATGCCACGTGCCCAGCGAGGCTCACGTATGTGCTGTAAAACAAATGTATTTATGTGGGGGCATCCGGGCCCAAACCACAGCGAACAAAGCACCACTCCTGGATGGCTCAGAGTACGGGCGGGTTGGGCCCAGTCACTTCGCTCCCTGGGCAGGTGAGTGCCCTCCCTGGCACTCCAGGTGGGCAGGAACAGCACCGCAGTGGTTGCAGGGGACACAGACCAGTGCTGCTTGCCTGGCTCCAGGGAAGTGGTGCCCCATTGTGGCACTCCAGGTCCCCAGGATGCCCCTGGGCAGCAGTGCAGGTGGGGTGTGCTGCCCCCTGACTGAGCCTGCTGTGTCCCTGCAGGGCCGGCTGGACGCGCTGTGGGCGCTGCTGCGGCGCCAGTACAACAGAGTCTCGCTGATGCGGCCCCAGCAAGGAGACCAGGTGGGTGTGCGGCGTGGCCAGCGAGGGGCCGGGCCATGGCCAGCCTGGTGACTCTGGTGTGGGGGGTGAAGAGCCACCAGAGTGGCACTGCAAGGGTGACACACTGGGCAATCCGTGCGGCAAAAGGGGCATGGCATCGGCCTGGAGATGCGGTGCCAACAAGGGGCTCCTGGAGGCAGAGGGAGGGGTGCTGGTGTGGTGTGTGCTCAGGTGGAGAACAGGAACATGCCTTCATGCAGGTGAACGGTCACAGGCACACAGATCACTCTCAGACACAGCTGTTTGTAAGAACAGAGGCTGGCAATAATGTCCATGCAAGTTGCTTCCCAGAGCTTTGCACTTCCACACCAAGGGCACCTTTCACAGAACAAAAAGGTGAGGAAATGTGTTTCTCAGACAATCCTTTATCCTGCAACACTTGTGACCACTGAAAAAGGGGCCTCTCCCTCAAACACTGCTCTGATGAGGACACAGAGCTGCTGTTTGCACCTCTGATAGTGAAACCAGATCAAGTAATTTTGATTGCTGCTCCTCAGGAAAGTATCACTTTGAATTTATCTCCTGGGCCCACTCAGTTTGCTGTCTGTGGCACTTGGGAACAAATGTTTTCCTTTAAATAGGATGGCAGCAGGTCACAGTCTTACATACTACAGAGCACTGCTGTGCAGGAACACTGTCTGTGCACTGTACAACGTGAGGGCCACATAAAAGGATGAGAGGGCTTAAGGGGAGGGAGTCACATGTGGTAAAATGGGAAGTAATGGGAATTTTGATTGTTTTGGGATGAAGTTTGGTACTGTTCAAAAGGATGAAGAGGTGAGATTCAGATAAGACAAATGTTGGAAGCAGCAGAATGGCCAAGTGCCGTGCTGCAGGTGGAGAGCACAGCTGGATATAGGTGTTAGCACTGTTACCTTGACAAGTTACTCACTGTTTTCATGAATGATGCATGTGACATGGAGCAGCAATAACAACAGCAAATCCACATGCAAAATACATGGCACAATATAGTTTAACAGGTAAATTCAATGTAAACAGGAACACAGAAGTGGTGCCCTAAAAGGCTAAAAAAGTGTCAGTCAGGCCCTGTTTTGGGGATTTCTGCCCCTAAAGGCAGGGAGTTACTGTAAGGATTGCCCTCAGGGCAATCTTTGCTGAGCCATTGTGTAGTCAGACACCTGCCTTCTCTGGGCCTGACAGGAGCAGCACTAGCCAGCACCTTGGCTTGTGAAAAAGAGAGCAGTGGCTCAAGGGAAAAGGAGTGATTAATATGCGTAAGGGAATGGTGGGTCAGATGTGACCTGTGTCACTGCAGAGTGCCATTTCTGTCTGCACAGTATTTACCGTCATGGGGAAAAAATGCTATCTTTTTCTTGTTCCTAACATGCTGGGTGGGATCCTGTGGTGGGCCCCTAGGTATGTGTCAGTGCACAGACAAACACACACTCACACACACACACACATACAGAGCCACAGACAGACACACGGAGCTGTGGAGTCGGTCTATTTCATCGTCTTTCTGTTACAGTTTAAGAACTCGTCAGTTTCATTTGTAGAAGAATTCAGTGCTTAATTTGAGTCCTTGATCAGGCAATTGAAATTTAGGCATGAAGTATCAAAGTAGAGCGAGCTGTTCGTGCATACTTTTGCTATCCTGGCTGTGCCGTGTGGCAGGCGGTGC
This sequence comes from Notiomystis cincta, assembly GCA_013398075.1. Classification (NCBI taxonomy): domain Eukaryota; kingdom Metazoa; phylum Chordata; class Aves; order Passeriformes; family Notiomystidae; genus Notiomystis; species Notiomystis cincta. Next base: position 369,775 of record VZRX01017106.1, on the reverse strand, counting down.
AAGGGCTGCACCAGGGTGGCTTGAACCCCGGGAGCTGCTGCTGCAGGAGGCGGATAGCGCCCAGGTGTGGGCACACCGAGCAGGCTGTGGGCACAGCTGTGCGGCAGCCGTGGGAGCGCAGAGTGGGCCAGGCCACGAGGGGCCCAAGGGCTGCAACACTAAAGGTAGCACGGCTTGGACACAGCTGCTCCCCAGCTCGCCTCAGGCACAAATCCAGAGATCCAACACGGACTGGCTGTGCTGGGGGCTGAGGACACACAGTCACTTCAGAGACAGCTGCACGCTGCGGCAGCTGCGTCGGGCTCCCAGTGAGGGACGAGGACAGCAGGTATGGATCGAGGGCCCCACAAACAGCCTCCATTAAGCCACAAGCACTTTTGAAGGGCTCCCATCAAACAGAGCCAGTCCGTGGCAGGAGATTTCGGCTGCAGAGCCATGTGGTGTTTTCTGCACTAACAAGGTAATTTATAAATGATGCATTACCCTGTCTTTGTGCTCCTAGCTAGACTTCCTTCCTTTTTTTTTTATTAAAGGGGCAAGGAAGACTGAGCCACAGCAGTCTGGACTACTCTGATGAACCAGTTCAGTGTCCAAGGATCTGTACTGAATTTTTTTTTCCCAGGCTGCTCAGTAACACGGTCTGGCACGGGGGCACAGCACCAGCCGCAGGCTCCTGTTTTTTTTCCTCTAAATCCTTGTGTTTGTTTTCCAAGTCATAGTTTAGCACCGAGGGGTGATCATCGGGTGTTTGGATTCTTTGTCTGAGCTTGTTGCAATGTGATGATAGCTGAGACTCTGATCCTGTGTGCATTTATGCACACAAAAATCTTTAAGTCCACAAATAGCCCATGGCATTTGTAGTGAAGATTTTGCCCTATCAGGATGCAAATAAGAGTCAGTGGTAAAAGAAAAGAAAGCTTGTACTTCCATGTACAAACCAGACTTTTAAAAAGGAAGACACTTGTACTGTTTTTTTATTTTAAGCCTGTTAGTATTTACCTGCTGTAATGTCTCTTGTAATAATGGCTGCGGAGTTAACACAGACATCTGTTTAAACTGTTACAAAAGTAATACATTCTGCATGTGAGAGATCTGGATAGCAGTTCTCCCTCCAGAAGGAAGCTCTTGGTAACTGGAGTCAAAGGCGTCGCCCTGTAACCCGAGCTGCTTTCGGGAGGGTCTGGCTGGCTGCCTGGCAGGTGCCCATCCTGACTAGAGTGGCTCTCCTGGCAGTTGAATTTGCTGTCAGTCAGTGGAAGCGGGAGGGATCATCTTACTGAAGACAGGATATTGTGCTAGTGTCAGGAGAAACACGGATATTTTCCCAACTATGTAGGCAGCAGTTCTTGGCACTGCCTCCCTTGGTGCAGATGAGTCTGCTGCTCTCTTAAACGGGCCTTCGGGACTCATCCCTCTGTGAGCGTTAGTAGGAATGAGAGAGCAGGAAGAAGCCAACCTGCCTGTCAGTTCCCAGGCCATGTGGCACGGGATGATGGCCACGGAGAAAGGAATGCTGGGGGTAGCACGCATGTGCTATAGCTGTCCCACAGCTTCCCTGCCAGCACACGAGCAGTACAGCCCCCTAAGCCAAGCCAAAGGAAACCTTTCCATGGGCAGCGCAGGGGCTGGTAATCACTGAGTATTTCACTGTGCAGAATTCCCAAGCAACAAACACCTTTGTATTCCTCATCCTCACGACACCTTTCTCACAGAGTGAGCTGCAGTAGAGCAATGCACCAGGCCTGTTCCCCTGCCCAGATTTTTCCTCCCCTGTGAGCTGGCGGCGCAGGGCAGCTGTCCGAGTGGCTGGCCAGGATTTGGGAATGGCCGCTGAGCTAATCTCCAGGCTTTGCAGATGAAGGAGGCAGCAGATAACAGGATTAAGGTTTCCCGACCCAGGGTTTTCACAGCCCGAGACATGGGTGGAGAGGGAGACAGAATGACTTCTGTCATTAATCTTAATTGATTGCCAAGAGGTTTTTAATCTGGCTTATTAATTAGGAAGGTCCTTAACACACTGTCTACATATCAACATCAGATGCTCTTTTGGGACTTTGGGGACATATGGCCTATCTATATTTACATTCACACAATTTACACATACATACATCACTGTATGGGAGCTGCTTACACGGGTAATGCACACGGAGCACTGAGGAAGCATTTGCATTCACACACTCCTCAGCAAAAGGGGATGGAAATGAAAAAGCACCTTGCACAAAGGTTACATTCCCACATGATGAACTCACATGCCTCTGTTTATGCTGATATGCATATTAATCCAGATCAATTTTATGTGCCATTTATCTAGATTAGCGTTCCAATGGCATTCTTGGTTTGGCAGATTTAAGTGAGAGGTCCCAGTGTTCTTCCACAGCAACATGGCACATTTTAAAAGGTCCAGGTTGTGGTTCCATGGCCATTTTGGAGACGATCAGCACAAATACTTGATATAACAGAGTTGGGTGATCCTGGAAATAACTGACCAGAGCCAGAGAGGCTCTGAGATGGGAGGCGGTGACAGAATGAGGTGAACAGAACTAGGCTGGTTTCCCTGTCACTTCACTAGGCTCTGCTCCTCTAACAACAGCAAAGACATGTGAAAATACCTTGGAAAAGCTGTTTTTAGAAAGTGAGTTTCTATCTCACCTGGCAGGTGTGGTGTCACCTGCCATAGCTGTGGCAGACTGAGCTCATTCACTCACCAAGGGTGAGTTGTTATAAACCTGTGGTAAACTGCAGCTACTGGAGTTCAGAGGATGCTCAGATGTGCCCATCCAGGCCCTCCCTGACCTGGGGCTCTAAAGCCTGCAAGCGGTTGCACTTATTAATCCTTTCATGCACAACATTATCCAAAAGAAGGCAGGGGGAGGGAGCTGTTCCCCTACAGCTCTTCAAAAGTTGGGAAGAACTACAGCACACATGCTGCTGGATGTGACTGCTGCATGGGAGAGGCAGATAGTGGGGAGAGAGAGAAGAAAAGTGATCCAAAATTGTATTTATTGCCTCGGATCTTATTACTGTATCCCCATAATTCAAAATTACTTTTGTTCTGAAATCAGCTTTTGCGTGCTTAAGTCCATTCTGAACTACAGATCCATAAAGCATTAACATAACCCCCTGAACACTTCAGTTGTTTGCATTTTAAACTGGCCAGGTGTTCGCCAACCTTTTCCTGACCGTTCCCCAGAGCATTTCCTGACCGTTGACTTGTGGGCTGGCTGTGTCACAGCCTCCTGCAATTTAAACACAAGTTCCAAGGAAGTTAATGCAATTCTCAGCGATAGGTACTGATGCTGCCCCCTGTCACAGAGGGTTTGTGGCTGCACACAGGTCTGTCCCCTCCCAGTCACTCTGAAAAGAATTCTGTAACTTCTAGGAACTGGTGAGCAAATGCTACATGAGATCAACTGCTGCAGTTCAGATGGGCTCAGCTTGTGCCAGGCTCCAAGCCATGCTGGACAGGTGACCAGGGAAGAGGAGCAGTGTCCCCAGCCTGCAGCCTCAGGATGGGTGACACATCTGTGGGTGACACATCTAACTGTGTACACAACACTGGGGATGGGTGACAGCCTTCCTAGGACAGTGCTTCCCTGCTGCAGCTTCGCGGGTGCTCTGGGGCCCAGTACTGCTCCTTCCTAGGTAATGGCTGTTTCTCAGACACATTTCTGTCTGCAGTTTTCTCCCACGGCCTTGCCTTGTCTTTTATTACTCAGTCCAGCAGGCCACATGTGGCAGTGTAAAACAGTTTGATCCAATGAAAAAGGATTAGATTTTCTTGGAGTTCATTATCACCTTTTTCCAGTGAAACAACAGAAATTCTTTACTAGTGTGAAATAGAAGTTCCCTTTCTGGATGCAAATTGTGCCTCTCTGAGCAGAGGGGAAATGAAGGTGCAAAGCACACAGGAGCTTGTAGCATGTTTTGTATCTTTCTATACCCAAGTAGATGGACGATATTTTATTTTACATTATAGTAAAACATAGAACTTGATAAAATCTGGAACAGCTGTAAAATGATGGGCAGAATACGCATATTATGATCCAAAAGAAAATTGATTATTTAGAGCTGAACATTTGGAGCAGAGCCCAAGAGCTCTGAGGATAACACTCCATTCGGGGAAGGATGTTCCCAGCCTAGCCGAGCACCCCTGCATTAGGGAATCCCCCAGAAACTCTTGAGTAGTGCCACTGGGGCCCTCCTGCCCACACAGGAGAGACAGAGAGGATGTCTGAGGGCACTCCCACTTCCCAGGACTGCTTCTCTGCCTCCCAGGGCTGCCTCACTGCCCTGTTCCCAGCTCTTATTGCCCCCCTGGGGAGCTGTGGGTGTCTGTATTGAACCTGGAGTATCTCCCACAGCCCAGCCACAACCAGTCGTAGACCATTTGCTGTCATGCCTTTACTAAAACATCTCTTGACAAAGGCTCTCCAGTGAAGTGGCCAGAGTAGTGATGGGAATGCCACTCCCAGTGCACCTGTTCCCACACTGGAAGAGCCATTGGTCCCCTCTGGTGACATTGCCATGCCGCAGCAGGTGGTTATAGGTCATCGGGGCCAGTCGGCTTTGTGATTATGGCGGCTCAGTAGGGTTTTTCTCTCTGATAACAACATTTACAACAGAAAGGAAGGTTTAGGAGAATATGATGGATACAACTTTTTACTTTGTACCTAGGAATGTGTGCATTAGAACTGTGGGAATTCTATGAAAGAACTCTTCCTCTTTCCTTAAATTTTTCCTATGCTGGTTGTAATCAAGGCCCTTTCCTTCCAAGCCAACCCCATGCCCAGCTGGCACATCATGAATGCTCTGGGGTGTGCTCAGGCCATGTTTGATGTCAGTCTGTCCTGATTTATAAACCCATAAATGCTCTACTTAGAGAGAGTAATACTAGGTTTTGGCTCAAAGAAGTCAGGAGGAATGCAGTGTGCTGTGTACCCCTGGAGTGGGGAGGACATGCCTTCCCACTGGCCATAGCCATACATCCCTAAATGCAGTGTATCCTCTGGGCAGAGCAGCGGGGCTCTCCTGAGGGAGGAGGGGAACTGAGGCATGTGTGCAGAGGTGATGTGAGCCCCAAGTAAGGAAACAAACCTATGGCCAGAATGGGGAAGGAGAGATGCCCCTGATGAGTTTTGAGTACCAGCCTGGAGCAGAGGGTTGCTGATCTAGGTAAAGGGGTTCAAAGTGCATTTCTAGGGGATTAAAATGGGAGAGTTAAACTGCAAAAACAGTGACAAGGGCATTTGGTGCCAAAGAAGAGCAACATGAAACAGGTTTTCTCCCATCAGTACATTCTTACTCCTTGTGGAGCTTAAGGCACAGAGATTTCACCTCGTACAAAGACAAAAGCCAAGTCAAGTCAGATCTTATGCCAGTCTAGAATGAGCTACACAAACCCACCTGCATTTATCAAAGACCGCACTACTTAGGTAGTTGTGGCATGGAGGCTTTGTTCTTGAGATGGCTCTGAAGAGCAGTTTTATGAACAACTGCTTCACCTCCTGCGTTTGGGCTGAGCCACATGCCCTATGTCACATGGCACCACCTGTCAGCCCAGAGAAACACTGAAACTACTGATCCCCTGGGTTTGTCTGGTGCATGCTCATGGACAGCGTTTGCTGTGCCTTTGTCAAAGGCTGCTGTCACTGGAGATGGCTGGGGGGAGGGAACTCTGCAACAGCGATGGAAAATGGTGCTCTGGGCTCACTGCCACTCCGGGATCAGGGTCTGTCCCCCACCTGTGACTCATGGTCTGAGCACCCGCAGAGCCCTCAGGCCTGAAGCTGGGCACCTTCCCAAGCACTCTCCCACTGGGGACCCTGTTTCTGCAGAACCCGTGTATGTGGGAGCAGCAGGAGATGTGCCTATTCAGGAGATGACACCAGAGCATGTGCACGAGGGTGACCTGACCCACTCACATCTGCAGTACAGCCACGCTTCCTGGTGTGAGAGGAGGGGCTGGGCTTCCTTTGGCACCAGGGCTACAGGTCTGTCTGTTTCCAAGGTGTAAGTTCAGTCACATACACCCCAGCTTCCTGAGGCAGGTATTTTCAGATGTGCTAATCAGATCTATTTTAAGGGTTCTTCCCACTGCAAGTCTGTGATGAGCATTAGAGCTATAAAGTGCTGCTTTGGGAAGCTAATATCAGTAGGTATTAATTATTGAACACTATACCTTCTGGAAAAGTTGTTTCATCACTGGAAAGTGACCTTGCTAGAAGAGGCAGAGGGAAAGAGAGGCGTATGGTGCCTCCTGAGAGCAAGTGGAGTGATGCGTGGCAAGAGAAGACACTAAAGATTTATTGTCTGTGGCAAAAGAAACACAGATCTCTGCTTGTGCAGTAAGTGTTTTTGACATCATACGCCATAAAGAATGATTGGATGCTGTAGTTAAAAAGTGTTTCACTGAAGGGAAATAATAGACATTTTCACAGTCCTGTGTCTATTAAGCGTCCAACTGTGTGGCTGCGCAGCTGAGCTGGTCCTGAGAACTGCAGTGCTGGAGTTCAGGCAGTTCTGAGTTAAAAGGCAGCTGGATAATCCTGAGAAAGGACACTGAGAATTTATCTGTCCTGAAAGAAGGTCCCTTGTCACTTCGGCTGGTATAGGTTCTTATTGTCTGACATCACACCGCTGAACAAGTTCAACATCGGCACTGTTTGGACACCTCACACAGAAATTTCATTTATTAACCTGGTCCTGGCCTTTTCCGTGGAATTTCTCTTTTTCCCAGCTGTTAGTGCATCAGTGCACTTGTCTCCCTGTGACACTGGCAACTGGAGTTCCCCCATTGCTTTAATGGTTTAAAAACCCCGAGAGAAACAGGCATTAAGTTTAAAATAAAAGCTGGGGAGAAGCCAGCACTCAGGCTCACCTCTCACCCTGTGGCTACCTCTGCCAGGCTGGAGAGCGAGGCGTGGCCAGAAAGCTCCTCAATAAATCATCATTAGGTTCACGTGCAAATACAGCAGCCAGGCCCAGGCGCACAATTAGGCACCTAATTATGTTGAAAATGCAACTGCATACTTTGCTACAATGGCCCCATGGCCTCGTGAGCTGGCTGGGGCCTGTCCCGGCACAGTGAGGCGCTGGGATGGCGCCTCTGGAAAGTGTCCTGCAAGGGCCAGAGATGTTCACGGTGCTCAGATGGGAATCTGCCTGGGCACGGCCTGCACTTGGGTCGCTCCTACCCACACCGGGGAGACAGGCCACAGCACTGGAGTGTGAGCCTCATCCAGCTGGGAAGGAGAGGGAACGGGCCACAGCATGGGGGTGTTACTTCTGCCTCTTTTTGCTGCGGTTTCTTTTTCTTCCTTTCAACAAGGCAAAGAGGGGAATACCCGGCCAAGTGTGATCCGTGATTCAGATGGCAGTGTATGACTGTGTGACCGAAACTGCAGCAAGGCCGATTCCAGAGGAACATAGAATTTAAAATAACACCGTCACTGTTCAGGAGTGGCATTTTCCGTATGAAAATGTCTGATCTGGGAGTGTTGGCAATGCCACGATCCATGGAGAGCCAGACTGTGCAGCCACTGCTGCCACTGGCAGGGCCCACATGAGAGTAGCAGTGCATGACCTGGGAGCTGAGGCCGGGCAGTGGGGGAGCAGCTTTAGCCTCTGTTGTTCCCTGCACAGATGAGGTGCCACCATTGGCTTAATTTCTCTTTACATGTGCCAAAAGTTTTCAACCTGGACTTGAACACTTAGCTGAGAAGAGCCAAAGGAGGAGCCAAGTTCCCAGTCAGGAAAAATGAAGTGCACTTGTCCTGTGCATGTTCAACATCCTATGATGCATTTTCTTTATTCGTAGTCTTGTCCAGCACTCCCTTCTCCTTGATAATGTGTTGGTAATTTCAATTTGAAGGAATTCCTCATTTGGAATTGAAAACTTAAAAGTCTGAGAATAAGACTTGTTGGAGGGAATTTACTAGCCAAGGAGCAAAGATACATTCCAACATTATAAAATTGTAGAACTGCTAGAAATTACTGCAGTTTTTAGTTTTAAAATGCATGTAATTTGTACAATCCGAGGTGCTGCTCAGAGGAGCTTTGTGTCAGGGGATCTTCATTAGGTTTACTCTGTAAACACAATAAAAGCAAGATTTTGCCATGGATTCAGGAAGAGAGGGTGCCTGGGCCTCATTTCTATCCATTTTCACCCCACCTGCCATGGTCAGACCATCAGCTCAGAAGTGTTTGTATTACATTCTTGTGCTCACCACCACTACTGAATCCTAAGGAAAGGCATTATTTTGCTTAGAAAAAATGCAGTGTTTCACATTTTTTGCACTTTTTCACTTATGCTTCCAAAGAACAGGTCCATGTCCCAAAATCCTGCCAAAAAGTCCAGCAGCAGAGTCAGGAATTGTACCTGTATTTGGGAAAGCCAGTTTCACTGCAGTTTGATCCAGCGTAGGTGCAAATACAGGGTTATTATCTGGGTTAGAGACACACCTGCACTTGTAAGCTCTTGCATCCCTGTCTCCTTAGGATTCCCCATCATTGTTACCATCTCTGTGACAGAGGAGGAACAGGCGCTGTATTTTCTGATTGTCACTACCAAGTCTGCAGTGATTTATTCCTATAGGCTCTAACTGAATTAAAATCTTAATTAAGCTTATGCCACTTTTTTATTCATTTTAATTAGGAACAGCCAAATCACTTGTCTGGGAGAAGGAGAAAGAAAAAGATAAAGAGCAGCAACACTTTCTTCTGCTCTGTAGTTATATTAATGAAGCTGTGGTGAGAATGTCCTCCCAAAGAGGTACCACAGGGCAGGCCAGGTAACACAGCCCAGACAGTGCTGTGGTACAGGAAACCTCAGTCTTCCGCAGAAATACTTTCCTTGAGTGTTTCCTGGTATCATTTCACACTTAACTTGTACTGTCCTCACTTTAGTAAGACACTAGGAAATGACCCATTATAGCAGAGTTTTTGGTGCAGTCACATTGAAAACCCTCTGAGATCATCAAGTCTGGCCACTCCCCAAGCACTGCCAAGGCCACCACCGACCCATGTCCCCAAGCGCCACATCCACAGGCCTTGAAACACTTCATGAAGAAGCATTGCTTGTCTGTCCTGTTTGTGGTCCACCTACACCAAACTGTACACAGATCACAGGCTATGCCTTGAGCAAATTAGAGGTTTGTACTAAGCTCTCCTAACTTATCAAATGCTGCCATCAGTGAAGTGGAAATCCCTCACTTTTAGCAGCGAAGGGATTTTCGTGTGCTTCTCCTTCCATGTTACCTGTTCCTTTCTCCCCATCCAGCCTCTCCAAAGGCTACAGCTTTGCACAAGCTCCCCCTTTGTGGGGAGGCCTTGGCTGAGATCATGTGCTCCTCTACAAGGGTGGAAGATTTCTTTTCACACACTGCCCCACAGGGCCCATGGTAGGGAAGTGGCCATTCCACCAGTTCCCCCAGTCTGCAGGGGAATGTGCTTCCACCAGCAAAGCTGCTGTGGCAGGGCCAGGGGCTCAGGCTTTACCAGGGCTTCATGGGGCAGGAACCTTCCCAGGGGGGCCTGGAGGCTCTCAGTGCTCCTCCTGTGAATCTCCTGCTCAAAACTTGCACGTTGACATTTTCTACTTAAGGGGCCTTTTGGCATCTATGGCATTAATTTATAATGCTGTGGTAGCTAGGCTGCAGCACTGCAGGAACAGTCCTTACTTTAGAAAGACTTTGCTCTGGAATCCGACTGGATTCAGTGCAGAGACTGACCACATTTCAGCTGCTCCTGCTGGGATTTGGTTTGTTGGATTTTGGTTTGTTGGATTTTGATTTTTTTTTTCTGATTGTTTGGTTAGATTTTACAAGTGTATTTCCTAACTGTATTTCCCAGTATCTTTACATTTCACACGTTCTAATGGAGGGTTACATGACACTGCTGGATTTTGTGCACCTTCCTGTGTGAACTGAGTCCCAGGATCAGTCCTGGAAAAAAAAGGGCTTGAATTTGTGTACTTGTTTGGCAAATGTAATTCACAGACTCTGAAACCTCCTCTGGTTCATGCAAAGGTATAATTAGAATCAGGGGGTTTTACACAAGCAAAGTGGGCTTAAAAGGGCCATTTATGTCAGCAAGACCTTGCATAGGCAAAGGACAGACCAGCTGGATTAAATTTTATTACAGCTGGTACAAGGCCCTTACAACATGCCTGGGTCATTTAAAAATTTTAGAAATCATTTAGCTTCAATCAGCCCTTCACTAACTGCAGTTAATGCATGTAAGCCATTTGAGAACAGTTCACAAAGCTATTTTTACTCATTTGACTACACCTGTTTGAAAATATAATTTGAACTATGCAACTAATTACAATAATTGATCCTATGTTTCATTTGTGCCAGAAAATTTTTATTTAGAAGTTTCTAATTTGCCAGTGCAGGCTTTGGTTCTGTTGTGCTTTCAACTCCAAAGAGCTGACATCCTCATCAGTGAAAGGATGTAGAAAAGGCACCAATCTACCCGTGCTGTAATTAAATTCAGGCTTCAGTCTGTGTGTGGCTGCAGCTTCGGAAGGTAATTGAGCACAGCTCATTGCTTTTTACTTCTGAATGCTGCTGTGGTCATTTACCAGGTAATTCCTGAGACAAGGTCTAAATTACCAGTGATTTCATAAAGTTTAAAATATCCATACCTAGCGGGAGGATGCTGGGGCATTGCCTCCCGCCTCCTAGACCGTGAGTCCAACAGTCCTGGAAAAAACCAAAACCCGGGGGGGAGCAGGGTCCTGGGCAGCCCATGGCTCAGTTCTGTGTACAGCAAACACAGCGCTGCCATGGCAACCATGCTTAATTCGGTTCTGTAATAGCAGTGACAAACCCCGCCACCTTTCCCAAATTCACCATTTATGATGGCATTCCTACACCTTACCTCCATTTAACCATTCCCAGCCATTTCCCAGCTCTCACACAGTGGGGGCTGTTCCTTTCCTTTGTCCAGTCAAATCAATATGATCCCTCAGGCAGCTTGAAACTCACTAGGTGGGATAATTTAAATTTTTGTCAAATCCCTTAGATCTCTAGTGTCCCCCTCCTGCTGATAGGAGCCAGCCCAGAGCAAGGCTCCCAGTGACACTGGGGGGGTTGTGCTGTGCCCACACACCTGCCTGCTGGGTCAGGGCGCTCTGCAGGGTGCACAGCTCCTTTGGGGAGAGCTGACCGTGCCCTTCCTCATGGCCTGGTGCAGCCAGGTCTCAGGCTGGGCTCTAGGAGCAGCCCCCAGCCTTGCCCCAGGCTCTGGGAATGCCCCCAAGCGCACTGTCCCTGGCAGTGACATCCCCCAGTCCCCTGGCCGCAGCCAGCCCTCCAGGCCAGGTGGATATGAAACAGTGGGGAGCACATTCCTTGGTGTTTCAGTGCTGCTGGATGGATGCCCATCTTGGCCTGGCCCTATGCTGTGCCCAGGTGTGTGCCCCCCAGCAAAGCCATCTGCACTTCCACGCCCAGGAACGAACTCTGGGTCAGCCCACCTGCGAGGGGAGGGCACTGGGCAGGGACCTGTGCACCGGCACACACTGCTCCTTTTCCTTTTGCATCAGTGCAGCTTTTTAGGAGAGGCCGGTTCAAGTGTTACCCAAGTAGTCAAGGCCAATTCCTAAACTAAGTGGAGGAGCTTCCTTCCTTAATTCCAAACCTGGCAACTCCCATCACCACCTCAACCAGGCTGTGCATAGCTCTAAGCTCTGGCCAGCCTTATCCATACTTTAGTGAGAAACAGATGTTCCCTCTCTCCACAGCTCCTACGAGTTATCTCCCATTCTGAGACTATCCTCGAGGGTGCTTCCCCCGCCTGGTAAACAACTACAGAAACCCAGAAGCTTTGGATAATGAAGCAAACATATTTTTGTGGTGTGGTGTGGGCAATTTTTTTTTCAGTCTGCTGCTAGCTTTTAAATATAAAGTATAGCATATGTTTAACACAGAACATATGGAAAGAAAGCAAAACCAAATCTTGAATTCCAAGTATCATATTCTAAGTGGAAAAGACTCAACGGTGTGAAGGTGGTCATTCAGAACAAAATCAGAAACATGTACTTATTATATGTAAACATTTATAGATCTAGTTATGAGAAGGAGAGTTCCCTCACCATGGGCAGTGTCCAGACACACACAAAGGTGAGTCCTGCTTTGAGAGGAAGGTTTGACTCCCTAGCCTTGTCAGGAAGGGTGCTCAGCTCAGGAGGCTGCTCAGCACCCATGCCAGGAGCTCGTGTGCTCCTTCCTTGATCTAAGTTAGGCTGAGTAAGGCACCTTATTTTTCTGGACAGACTGACACTGCAAAGATTTAATTAATTTCTAATTCAGATAATTCACTTCTAAATTCTCAGCACACAGTTATGTTCAGTGTAAGAACTCTTCCGTTTGTATTTCTGTCTGCTCTTGTACTTGGTACCTGCCTGTGTAGGACAGATCAATCCAAACTTCCAGCTGGGAGTTCATGATCTCTGAGTGCCCAGACTCCATCCACATGGACCTGGGTGCTGGGAGCAGTTCAGCTCCTGGCACAGGAACAGCAGCAAATGCTCCCCTGTCCTGTTATTGACAGCAGAACTCCTGAGAGGCCGTTTCACACATGAGGTTTTTTTACCAGCAGAGACCCTGCACAGAAGGTAAATGAATAAACCAGCCCAGCCACCCCTGCACTCCCTCCTGCTCCCTGTGCTCACAGAACCACTCTGGCCAGACCTGCTCTGAGGGACACATGGCACAGTGCAAAGCCCAGCATTGTCCCCGAACAGTCCCCAGACTGCAGCAGCTTCTTTTCTCAAGTTGCGGCACTTTGTCTCTCCTCCAGAATACGAGGACTGGGAGAACTGGTTTGAATGCCATGAGACAGGTATTTACTTCTCTCTTATTTAGAGAGAAAGGACTCAGCAGTGGCAGGGAGGGACCCCAGTGCAGGTCTCCCACCCACCTGCTCCCCAGACCCACCAGCACACAGGAAGCTTCAGGTGCCATCCTTACTGACTCTTCCTGCTTCACCCCTTTCTCTTCCCTCTCCTTTTGTGTGAAGTCCCAGATAACTGCCAGTCACTTGGCCGGGCTGGCTCACAGAAGGTGCAGCAGGCACAGATGGCACTAATGCATAAATGTGATCTAGTGAAGGGATGCCAGCACCAACCCCCAACAGGTTCCAAGGAACTGCAGTGCACTTACAGGGATATGGGGATTGGCAAGGTGAAAGCTGAGATTTGCAAGAGCTCACTGTTCCCAAATCAACAACAGAACCCTACAGCAAATGAGCAGATTTCTTTATTAATTTAGCAAATGCACTTAATGCCACCATCTCTGGGTTTATGTGTAACAAAGCCCCTCCAAAGCCCTCACTCATTATACAAATTAAACTAATCGAAGGAAAAGGAGAAAGGCAAAGGTGGGAACTGAAAACCAGAACAAACTCAGCAGTTTGCACTGATTCCCATTGGGTTTTGGGAGAATTTTTGAGAGGAAACATGGCACAGAGGGGTTGGGAGTCAGGGGATCTGGACACGGTCTGGCAGCAATGGAGTAAATCCCATAAATACCCCGTCCCTCCTCAGCACTCGGAGCACACATACACCCCACCGAATCCCTTTTTCCAGCAGTCACTGGTAATGGACATTTAGGAAAAAGGGAAGGGAGTAAACGCAGCCTGACCATGTTTGCACAGGACACCTCTCCTGACTGCTGGAGAACAGGAACATCTCCATAGGCACATCTGTAGCAGTGACTTCTAGTGAGGAAAAAACCCTTCAGGGAATACAGTATCCACCCTCAGCCCCATTCCCAAGGCAGGAAGAGAGGACATCCTGATGCACCCATCCTGGGGCCTCCCAGGATGTGTGACAGGCCAGCTTGGGGGACCAGGAAGGAGCCCCTGACAGACTGCACCCTGTCACTACGCAGTCCAGGGACACTTCACGTCCCAGTGCCATGAGCCTTAGGCAGCTGCCTTTAAAGGAACTATTCCTGGTTTTCAACAAGGCACACAGGAGCAGAAGCAGAGCATAAAGATTAACAGAGCTGGTAACTTAGTGACACTGGCACCTGCAGGGGACTTGTAGCAAATGCCTTGGCAGCACGAAGTCAGAGAATGCTGCTGGGGAGTGGGATGCCTAAATATCTCAAAAGTATGAATTACTAATCCCTTTGGCATTCCAACCAAAGCCTAACAGTGTGGTGGGGGGTTTGTCTGCAGGAAGAAGAGTTTAGTCCTGTGGTACTACCAGGGAAGCTGACATGGCTGAGGGGTGGGGAACAGCCTGCACCCATGTCCTTCCTGGCCCAGTGCTTGGTGTCAGCAGCACTGAATTGTCACCAGCTGTAGGGCTGGGACAGCTGGGTCACAGTGGCATCTAGAGGGCTGCCACACGCAGTGTGTGTGCAGAACGATAGTACTGCTGGGCTCTCCCTTCCCATTTGCAGAGCCAGAGCCAGGGAGCTGCACCCTCCTGCTGCAGCCTTGCTAGTCTTCCTCCTAAGAGCCCCCACTTAAACCCTACCGACTGCTTCAAACAGATTGACATCTTCCCACAGAATTTCTAAAGTGGATTTTTTAGTCCTAGTAATTGTATGATAACTAGCTTAAAATGATTTCCATAGCGTCCTAAATACCACAGAAGTAGGCTGCCTTCTCTCCTTAAAAGCCATTGCCACAAGCCAGTCAGATGCTGTATAATCCATAGGCCAGAATCTGAATACTGTGCCACTGCTCCATTATGGGCTTAGAACATGACCCTGGATGACTTAGGTACCTAAAGCCCTAGAGCACCTGGGTCTTAAATCTCTGAGCCATCTGAAGAGGTGAGTATCTCTTCAGAAAGGCCCAGGTTAGAGAGTTGATCAGGAAAAAGACACTGGGAAGTATTCCTAAAGGAAAGCGATTTTAGGAGAGGCCTGAGTTGAGGTCATGATAGAGGAGAAGTGGAGTTTGAGGAGAACAGATATTCTGACAGTTCTAGTTTATCTGTTGCTACACCTGCTTTCGCTTTCTTCTCACAGTGGTTGTACAAAGGGGAGTAAGGTAGAATAATGGGAATATTTAACTTGTGCTTTAGAGGTGCCATCCCTAGGGACTCTGTATTTCTGACAGTCTTCGTCTTCATAGACAAAAAAGGCCCCAGAGCACTAGGATTTGCTAATTTGTGGTTTCACCAGGCTGATTCTTGGTTCTATGATACTTGTAGTGTGATGCCTCTATAGTAGCAGATTATCTTTCCTCAAAAAGATGTACTGAACTCAAGAAGTTGTTTTGGATGCTCACATGAGGAAACTGGCCCTAGCAATCAGGCCTGGTCTCAGTCTGTCTAGAGACAACCCCCCACCCCCACAAATAACACAGATGGGATCCCCATTCACAGCAGAGATTGATCCCAGAAGACTTGGAAACAGCTCAAAGAACTGAGACATGTCTCAGAGAAAACCCCTCTCATGTTCTTCCCCACGCACTGCAATGCTGCACGTGTGGCTCTCAGAGCTTTGACTGGAAGCAAGAATCACAATCTGACCCCCCAGAGTCCCGTGGGAGGAGAGAGACCTGTCCCAGGGACAGCTCTGTATGTCACTGTGGAGATGGCAGGAGACTGTCCTGGTTTTGGCAGCACGTGTGTGAGCAGCTGAGTGTCCGCGCTGGGCAAGGTGTGCGCTGGGCCAGCGCCAGGACACAGAGCACCTTCCCTCTGGCAGTGGAATGGCCTCGCTCTGCCTTCCAAGGACTAAGGAGAGCTGAAGGAGAAGAGCCCTCCATTGGCAGGCGCCCACAATGGAACTGAGAACATGTCCTTCAGGAAAGGGTCAGACCTTGCCAGGCCAGGGGGGTACTTCCAGGGAGGCAGCAGTGCTGGGAGTGAAGGAGGCTCACTGCCAAGGGTCAGGGAGAGTGAGCTAGGGCCCTTGCTCCAAAGGATCCGTGCTGGAAAAACAGGAACTCTCCAGGCCATTTCCACATCCTTTCCTTTTGCATAAGCAATGCTTGCCTTGCATGAGGAAAACAACAAACTCCTGCCCTCTAGAGACAGGAGACCTCCAGCTCTGCTGAATAAAATATTTGCCACAACCTCAGTTTGAAGCAGATGCTACAAACGCAGCCAGTTTTATCCTCCCCCAAGGCCCACCGGCCGGCTCAGCAGCTCAGCACTCCCTCCTCCCAGCCCTGAAGGCCGGCTTGCAGGAGAAGCAGCTTGTCACAACCACTCTTGGTCAAGGCAGGAATTCATTTGGAGAACTGCTGAATACAGCAGTCACGGAAAACTTGGCCAAGGAAAGAAATCCCTCCCTTTTCTCACTACCCAAACCCATCAGGATGGCCAGTGCTCACTCCAGCCCTACTCAAACCTGTCAGGATGGCCAGTACTCAGGCTTGCTCCTACCCACTCCCTGGCTGCCCACAGCCCTGTGCCATCTCCATTTTGCCATGTCCACGACAGGGCGCAGAGCACCGGGACACAGGCACAGTGCAGGTGGCTCTCGCTGGGTGCCACAGAACACAGAGCCGCTGCACCCAAGTCCCACGGGGATATGCCCCTGGTGACATTGCATCCCAAGATGGAACAACTGTGCTGACTTGTCCATATGCCCAGTTCCCAAGTAAGTGCTGCTTGTGGGTGAAAAGCTGCTCTAATGGCATTTCCTAAAATCTGCCAGCACACTAAAGATATCGTTGGCTCCCAGGGCAGCAGCATGTGCGTACAGTTCCATCCACGCAGCAAGTACAAAGTAGGTATGAGCCATCCCATTTGCCAACAGCAGCGTTTCACACATAAACATGCCCTGTCCTTCTCAGTGTGTGCTCCAAACACACGTGTAAATCACAGGCACTGAAAAACAAAATCTTCCAACCTAGCATCTTTAAACTACTTCTTTGGGACCCCTCCCCGGCAGATTTGGTTTGTTGGCCTGTGCTCCAAAATACAGCATTTATCGGGTGCAAAAGATAGGAACTATTTTTTAAAACAACTTAATCCTGTCTTCCTGCCCTTTATTGCCTGCAGCTTAAGCAGGTCCAAGGGGTGGAAGGTGGCTGTGAGATACCTGTAACTGTGCTGGCACCTTCTCCGCACAGCAGCCTTTTTTTGGGTTCCTTTGTGAAACCAGTTCCTCGACCCCAGACCCTGTGACCTTTGGAAGTTGACCCCTAGGACTGTGGGATTGCTGAGAAAGATCGTGAAGTTCATGCACACAAGGAGGTTACATTACATAAATCTGAGGAAAATACACAAATTAATATGCCTTTCCACTGAAGCTGCTGCCAAAATTTGTTAAAGTGAAAAACCAAATTCTTGTTAGGGCCCAAATAGCACCAGTCAGTTGTAGGTTGTTTCTTTTCATGATGTTTTTGTTACTTTAGGAGGTCTTTGAGTCCACCCTGTGGTGTTCTCAGAGCTCACCTTAGCTCTATCACGGGCGTTTCAGCCAGTGTTTCAGGAATTCTGGGGAAAAGCTGTCTCAGGCAGCCCCAGGAACCATCCTGGTGCCTGCAGCAGTGACACCGGTTCAGGAGCACCCCTCTAAGGAATTATTGCTGATGAACGGTGTGACAAACCATCCTTCCAGCAGTAGGTAATTTGTGAGGCGGCTCTCCGGGGGTTAAAGCCCTGCTCCCACAGCATGGCTCAGAGGTGCCCACCGGGACCTCTCCAGGGGCCACCTGCAGAATGGCAGCGTGTGGGCTCTGCCACAGGTGAGAGGGAGAACCAGCAGCGGATCTGCCTGACATCAGACAAACGTGCTAGTGGCAGGACACCTGGGCAGAGAGGAGGTCTGAGCGCTCAGAGCCTGGCAGCACAGCCCTGGGCTCGGTTGTCAGCAGGGTGGGAAGCCAGTTTTGAATGTCCACATCGCCCTGAGCTTCCCAGGGGTCTGGGACAAGGGATTACCACATTGTGAGGGGACAAAGAGTAAGTGGGAGAGAGATGCCAGCATCCAGTCCCTGAGGGCTGTTCAGAGCTGCACAGGATGGGATGGATTAGCTGCCCTTCTCCAGCTCAGTAAAGAGCCGTCTTAAAAAAAAATACAAACTTCCCTTCAGCTGTACACTTGTCAGTGGGTATTTATGGGGTGAGTGAGTGTTGTAACTGAAATACATCCCAGGCAGCAGAGCCTGGGAAGGAGCAGTCGGATTTAATGCCAGAGGAATTTTAGTGCCCAGATGGGCCAGGTGCCACAGGATCCAGGTAATGCTGCTTCTGCCACCTCTGGAACAGGGTGAGGGCCAGGGTGAGAACACCAAGGGCCCTGTCAGACTGAACCCTGTTGGGTTTGGCCCCACACAGGTGCTCTGGTTCCACTGCCCAGGGGAAGTGCCAGGATCAATTCAGAAAGGAAACAGGACTCTGAGGCAGGTGCCGCCAGGCACTGGCACCTCAGTGCCCAGTTTGAATCCCTCCCAGCTTTACTCCCTCAGAATTCCCTTTTATTGTCATCATTGCACATGTGTGTGCAGGTCCAGAGCACATTTGCTATCCCAGTGAGCAGCAGATGGAGAAGTAATGATTCTGAAGAGGTGTGGAAAGCAGGAAATGGCCTGTTCCCGTGCATTAGGAAAGAGGAAAAGATGTACACAATCCTGTCTGTTAGTGCAAGGGCTACAGGGAAGAACCCACTGCCCTCAACTTTGATCCTTAGAGAGAGACAAAGCGCAGGCTGGGCCGCAGGGTGCGTGTGAGAAGAAATAGAATCAGATAAAGCAAGTTCTTGCCTGCTGACCCAAACTGCTGCGTGGGTAGGCTGCCCCAGGGAGCTGTCGGGAGCAGACTGCTTCGCGGGAACACAGGCTGGGCTCACAGGGATGTGCCCATGGGGGATTGGAAGATGCTCTGGTAGTGCTGTGAGGAGGGGGCAACAGAAATGACAGTGTTCAGTACTGTCTTGGGAGGGACATGATTCTGAAGCCCTCTCCTTCCTCATGGCTCTGCAGGCACTGATTGTGGAATGCAGATCAATGCCAAATCTCAAAAGGGTGTGTGCTCTTCATGGGACACTGCAGCCGTGGTAGGAGGACACGAGTCTCAGCACCGGGCGATGGGGATCTCAGTCCTCTGGGGCCAGAAGAAACCAAGCTTTTAGGACATTGGATATCACACAGGGCAACAACTGTCCTGGCAGAACAGCACTGCCAGGTGCTCCTCTGGGAAAAGCAGTTGTTCTTAGCCCTGAGCCAGATGCTGAACACATCAGCAGTGCAGAAGGAAACTTTTCTTATGGATACAGCTACTTGGCATGCTAAAGGAAACATGCAAGGACAAGCACCTGAGACCAGACAGAGCAGCTCAGCCTGGAGGCTCATTGTGGTCATATCCCATCCCAGATCCAGCCTGCTTCACCTGCCCTTCCCTGAATTCCTGATGAACATTGAAGGGGATCCAGAGGAGCCCTTGCCATGTTCTCCTGCACCTGCCAGAGCCCAGAATTCTGCTGGGATCATGGGAGAGCAGCATGTGTTTGCTCACACACACCCCGACACCCCAAAGTGCTCATCACACTTGGCTCACCACCATCAAAGGCCAAGCTCCAGGCCCAGGGTGGACATGGTCCCAAAGTGATCTCTCCTTCTCCCTTGCCCCTAGCACTGCCCACAGAGCCTTACGGACTTGGAGAGGGACACGCAGCTGCTCCTGCAAGCCCCTCTTGGTGCCTTGTTTTGGGCATTGCCAGGTGAGGCTCTAATGTGGGGTTTGGTGTGAGCACCTCCCTCCCTGAGATCCCATGCCCTGTGAGAATTTCCACCTTGCCCTATAACTTAGATTCAGTGAGAAATTCAACAACTAAACAAATGGCTTTGATGTAATAGAAAATAATTCCTTCTTAGGTATAAACCCCCTTGCCATAGATCTCTTTCCTGTTTTTTGTTGCTGTTAAAGACCTGCCACATTCTCCTGTAGTACCTCTGGTGTATGTGCGAGCATGAAGGGTGGGGTTTTTCCTGTTGGATCTGGTGCACGGAGACAGCTCTCACATTCCCTACAAAGATCACAGAATGCATGCATAAGTAATTTTTTAATTACTCTAGTGCTAAATCACTAACTTAGTGCAATTTCATACTGACTACATGTTGGTATTGTTAAGGTTTATGAGCCAGTGATTTACAAGGCATGGTACGTCAGAACTCAAATTGGTTGGGTTGATGGTTTAATTGAGCACAGGGACATGAGAGTAACAGTAACTCCCCACACTGGGGTATCCTGGCAATGCCACCAGGATGGGAATTGGTTACATGAAAAACGCATGCTTTAATTGGGAAGTCCAAAACCAAACTGGTGAGACTAATGTTTAGTAAATAGTGCTCCTACTTAAGTAAATAGTTCTTTCTGTAAAGGTCAGATTAATCAGAAGAACAACTTTATATTCTGTTTCTAAAAGCTGGTCTCAATGATGACGCAGATATGGCTGCCTAGGAGGTTTTGGATGCCTTTTGAGGAAGGACTTAGGTGAGTCCATAGTGTTTTCTCCACACCAGTTTGCAGAAGAGTGCTGTTGGTCGCATCACTGAGTTTCTAGTAAGGAAAGCCTGCAGCTTATATTGATTTAAAATGATAAACCCCTAATGAGTGAACATCAGCCTTTTATTTTCTGCCTGCCTCAGTTTGCCCATCTAGAAATGCAAATGGTTGAATTTACCACTTAAACTGACAGTGTATTTGTTATTACCCGTTACCTCCTGATGCTGACAGTGTTTGGAGAGCTGGTATTTCTTAGGGCTCTGAGATTCCCCAGCTCAGGGTGTTTTCCCTGCCAGTGACACGGCAAGAGTCTGCCTGACCACACAACTTCATTCTCTCCTCCCTTCTCCAGGAGTCATGGGATAAAGAAGTTGGGGGCAGAGATGGGGCAGATGAGTGGGGAACCAGAACAGGCAGCGCTTGTTTAAGATTCTCCTCTCTCTCTGGAACCACTCATCCTGGCAGGAAAAGCCATGTGGATATGGGACCTGGGGATATAGTGGTGGCCTTGCCAGTGATGAAGAAATGGTTGGACTGGGTGATCTTAGGAGCTTTTCCAGCCTAAAGGATTCCATTATTTATCTCTCTGCATCTCTTATATGTTTATAATACAGATGGTGGCAGCCAGAAATTCCTACAATTCCTGTCCCTACCTTTTCACTGGTTTTATATTTCTTAGGCAGCTGACAGAAACAGAACCAAAACATCAGGAAACCCTTTGATGAGAACACTGCCCCTCTTGTCCCAGCCAAGACCTGCTTGAGTCATGCCAGATAACTGTGTGCCATCACCCTCCTTGATAGCCAAAAAAACTGGAGATCAAACTAAATGAATGACAGGAATATGAAACCCAGCTCAAATTTCATTTGGCAATTCCATAATCTCCCAGGTTTGAGCAGAAAGCAATAATTTCCCTCCAGCAGTGCATCTCTTAAAGCAGAAATAAGGATTCAGAGCTCAAGCAGTGCTGCCAGCTCCAAACCTAGCACTGTTCACGTGACACCATCCTTGAGAGATGCCCGTGACCAAAGGGAAGGAATCCCTGCTGTGCCAGAGAGCTGCTTCGAAGCAGCACACCCTACTCCAATACTCCATGACCCTGTGGGAGTTTAGGCATTTAAATGAGCTCCAAGTAAATAAAAAAGGTTTAAGATTTTGCAGTTGGATTTCTTTCATTCTGCTACACCGAAAGCTGTCAGGATTCACCTGGACCCCTTTATGGGGAGTGAATGGTGTCCATCTGGATATGGCATCGAGAGAAAACCCTTGTCCTTCTGTGCATAGCAATTTACAGAGCCTAAGTACAGCGTTTGTAGATGCAGAGCTAGGGTTATTGCTAATGAAACACAGTTTCGGATCAGCAGCAGCTCTGCTAACTAACAGTCACATCTATCTGCACTCACTGTATGAGGACCTGGCTCGGGGGAGATCTGGGGGCAGGATCTGCCTTCCTCGTGCTTTTTCCTTCCGACGGTCAGATGGGTTTGGGTTTGCTCACTGCAGCCTCCTAGAATTTGTGAATTAAGCTCACAGAAGGCCTGGGAGTGTCAGAATGTGTTGCCTGTGTCCTTGCGCTTGCCTAGAGCCTGCATTTGTAAGGCAAATGTGGTGCCTCACTCTGGGTAACTTCCATTAATTCTTAAAAGGTTTTTCATGGGTTTGTTATTTTCCCAAATATCTGAATTTCAATTACAGCCTCCTTCGAGCAACCAGCAACCTCTGTCTGTATGCTACTCTACCAGTAATAGCTTCTCTCTTCCCTCAGGGCCGCTGTATCAACTTCACTCGAGTTCCCTCACAGTAGAGGAGGAGAAGCAGATACCAGGAGGAGAGACAGCCACATTGCCACTGTCCTACCCAGCTGAGAGAACCGAGCCCTTCCTCGCATCCCTTGGACCATCTTCCAGCCTGAGCTCTGCAGGTTCCTGCATCCCTGCTCCAGGAGCCTGCATTCCAGCTGTGCACTGGTGCTCTGCCTGTGCCCCAGAGAGCAGCACTGCCACATGTGCCTGGCTCTGTGCGATACCGAAAGGACAGCACAGACACCAATGATGAGAATGCTTTTCTATTTTTGTTATTTGCTGTTTTTTAAGGACTACAGATTCTCAGGACGCACTGTGCTTTTAGCGGAGACGCAGCGTTTCTCAGCTGTGGCAGAGCACGTGGTATTTACACAGGGACTACTCGCCACGGGCACAGGATAACAATTCCCACCAGGCTAAGCAGGCGCAGAGCCGAGTGCCTCAGAGCCATGTCAGATCCCCAACCCTTGCCAGCTCCCTCCGTCGTGCCTTACGGGAACCTTCTGACTGGAAATCTTGTCACTCTAACACTGAAAAGTGCACACGCATGACAAAATGTAGACAGGATGCCTCGAGGTTATCAGTAGCGAGCAAGACTTTGCCCTTTAGTTTTTGAAGACACCTTTCTTTAGTTATGCACCCGGGACAGGAAGGAATTACTAGAGCGTTATTCCACGGGAAGACAGAGATCTCAAAGATCTCAAGCTGAGTTGGAGGGACTGATGCTTCAAGACCTTGACACTGTGGCTGGTGTTTTTTTCCCCTTTCCTGCATTCACAGTTCAGTAGCGCATAAAACATCATCATCTATAAACATACCTAGCAGTCGTAGGCTTGTGTATTTTTTTTTTTTTAGATTAAAGAAAGCAGTAGCCACTAAGCTGGTATCTCAGGGTTTTTTCCCCCTGCAAATCTCCAAGGGCTCTTCAGCGTCACAAGCCAGCAACTCTCTTTGCATGAGAATTTCAAAGTTTAATTAATGTAATTAAAGGCAACAGCAAGCAGCAGCCTGTGAAGATTTTGCTCATCTTTTTTATGCCTTTTGACATTGAATGACCTATTACTGTATCTGTGTTCCTCAGTGGCAGAGGGGGCGCTGAACGTTGGGTACTATTCCGCAGTGGGAAAGACCTCTTCCCATCAATTCGGAAATTAAATTTATGGGAGCGCCAGCCATCACCAAACATCGACAATGTATGTATTATAATTTTTTAGAAAAACCAGTGTCGTGTCACGTCGACGATGCCAAATTATGTTAGCGTGAGCGGAAACACTGTGGGGGAGGAAGGAGGGAGCAGCTGAAGAAAAAGGCTCAAATGATCCAGTCACTTTCGATACTGTACTTCAGAAGCAGAATGGATATTCGAGTCGAAACCTGACAAAGCGCGCCCGCTTTGATGGGAACTGGTATAGACAATGACCAGTGGCTGGGTCAGTGGGATGTCTCTCTGCGAGCAGGGAGGCTTATCAAATGACACTAAAAATAAGTTCAACAACCATCACGTTGGAGGGGAAAAGGCGAACATTTCACATTTGGTGGGCATGAATGTACGCAAGATGGAAAGAGCAATGCGGAGCATCCTGGGCTAATTATCTCCTTTGTGCTCTTCATTGGAATCACGAGGGACAGAAATAATTCTCTTGGTCAGTGTCCAAATCTGCAGCACTGCCCAAAGATGCCTTTACATTTATCCACTCGCTTACATCTTCTGCTTGAGTTTATTTATGTCACTGGTAGCCTCATCTGCAACAGCCATGTCTGCACATTAGACTATAAATAAAATTATTATCTAAGTTTCAGTCATTATTTCCGTCTTCTCGTCCCCTGTAGCCTCCCCATCATCTGCACAGCTCAGACCTCCGTTTTCCAGTGCCACGGTGACCTACAGTACTGGCTTCCAGAGGCAGCCCGCTTTCCCGTGCACAGCAAGGCTGGGCAAGCTGCCACAGCCACACCCGGGGGTCCCGGCTGCCCACAACCACAAGGATGCTGCTCATGCCTTGTGGAACATCAGCCATGCAACCGGAACCACTAAGTGCCCGCAGTGACGCCGTCACTGCAGAACCACAGCGACGCTGTCATGCAGAACCACAGCTTGGGTGGCATCAGCCCTGGGCTAGGCACGTCTGTCCCACAGAGCCCAACCAGCAAGCTCTTGGCTGAGCTGAAGCCCCTGACTAAACCTCTGTGCAGTCTCCAGCCCAATGAAAGACCCAGAGCCAACACTGGGCAGGTGTGCCAGGACACAGGTGAGGTCCTGCACTGCTCAGGGTGCTGAGGCAGCACAGCTGGAAGCACTGAGCTCAGCAGATGCCAGGTTAAAACACAATCAGCTCCCTCTTTCTTTTCCTCCATTTTCCATGTACACACGACACATTCCAAGGTATCACTGGAGCGCCAGCTCGTGTTCCAAGCTGCGCTGTGTAACAGGACAACATGAAGATGAAGAGGGATTTTCCCTCATGTTTATCTGCTGCCTCTCAAAGAATATTTGTAACCAACTGAGACACAGAAGTAGGAATCCACTGACCATTTTTTGTCTTTTCCATTGAAAATTCCACTGTGTCCATTGAAAACCATGGAAGGAGCAGTTCTTCACAGAAAAGCTGATCCCAAGCAAAACCGCATTTTGGGTGTCTACACGGATTTTCCCTTCTAACAGGCACAGTATCACAGCATGTTACACTTGGCATTCTCGTGCAGATAATACCTGAGACTTTCCTTGTGGAATGTCCATCACAAATAATCTGAGGGGCAAGAGACATAGGGTGATATAAAATCCACTGATTCAGATGACACAAGTGAGACTTCCTTGGCAGGAGTATTCAGAATGCCCAAGAGAACCCCAAAGAGCCATGTACAAAGAGCCCAGCAATGCCACCAAGCAACCCTGAGGGCTCCTCTCACTAGTAAGGCAAGGGAGAATTCATGGGAACAAGAGGATCCTCAATTATAACAAGGCTATGTTTATTTTATACATTTTGATAATAGCAGAAATTAATTGGCTTGAGTTAATATAGACTAAAAATTAATTTTGCCATGTTCCCTTTCCTTTTTTTTTTTATTTAACAAGAACTATAGCATTTATCAGGAATGAACCTGCTGTGTGTAACCCGGGGGAGCTGGGTCAGGCTAATCCAAGACAAAATTGAAGGGAATTCTGAGGGCTGTGATGCAGGCTCATCCTGAGCCCTAGGCACTGCAGGACAGCCCCGAGGATTTTCCTGCTAGGGATTTTCCTGCAGGAAATTTCTGTGCTACATCCCTCTTCTTCTGATCATCCCTAATGCGATACCACAACTCTGCCTTTCGCATGCTGCAGTTTGTTTTACACACTTGACTCAACCTCATCCCACTGAACGCTCCCATACAGGGATGTATTCCCATTCCTGGGGATGCTGGCATTTAGTGGCAAAGATAAGGCTATCATTGACTCCTCTCAGCAATGGTACCTCTTGCAGGTCATGGGTTTGCATCCCTTTCCTGGGATTCTCACAGACTCTCAGGACACAAGTGTCTGGCTTCTGCAAAGCCCGTGGTGACATCAGACTGCTCCAGTCACTGTTGGCACCTTTAACATGTCCTCATGGTTTGAATCATGCTGACATACTCCAGGGAAAAAACAAAATTGAAAGTTCTAAGTAGGGGAGGTTTTAGGTTTTTCTTTCTGCTGTTTCTCTGGCACGTGTAAGAGGAACTTGGGAATTCTGTATTATGTTATTTCAGACCAAACATCCTTTTCCAGCTGTGGAAGAATTGGCTCTTTTATTGGTCACAATTCAGGGAAAGGTGAAGAAACCCAGTGCTATCAGTGAGGGAAAAATCCTCATTTGATCCTGTTGTTGAGTGCTGCCTTATGACTACAGGAACCCTGCTCTGCTGCAGGACAAGTGTTTTCCTTAGTTCACTGGGGCACAGCAAAGGCACCGGCACTACCTGCCTTCAGAATTCAGCTTAGGGAACCTCTCCTTCACCAGAGGAGACACTGAGGGGAAATTTGGGAGCTCAGCTCTGCACTGCTGGGAGGCAGGACCTATCTCCGACCTCCCCTCTATGCACAGCTGGGCATCCAAAGTGGGCAGTGCAGTGAGGCCCTGGGAGCAGGATGGGCACAGGTAATGGCCCACTTGCTGCAGACACCAAGCTCAGGTATGGCCAGAGCAGCGTCCCCTTCCCAACTGCCAAAGTGAGGAGCTTGGCTGTTGTCCTCACAGAGAGCCAGGGCTCTGGCCCAAGGAGCTACACCAGAGCTGGACACTGGGCAAACGGCCTCACATGGCCAAACGGGTCGGGCACAGCGCTTCCAGGAAAAGTCACAGTGGGGAAGCATGTTGAGCAGGAACTTCAGAGGCTACAGTGAAGCACACAAGGCAGTGCTTCACTTGCTAAGGAGCAGCTTCTGAGTACCTCTTGTGCCATTACAAAACCAGCATCACAATTTCTGGGGAGCGCCTTATTAGACCTGGCATGTCCTATTTTATTTCACAAATCTGTTTTGCATTGGCTCAATTAAAATTGTTATATATTTTTGGGTCCTGTGTAGGTGCCATCTGTTTAACAGTACAAGTGGGTCCTGTGATGCACTTGTAAATTTTATGCTGCAATTTTTTTTTTTAATATAATGAGGGACTTTGGATGCAAGAAACTGCCTTTACTTGATAACTTTTTTGGATTTTGGCAGTGGACTCACAATAGTTCTTCCTGTGTTACAAGGAAAAGCAAGACTTGATTTCCATGTTTGCACCAAAATCATATTATTTAATTCACACTTTTTTTTTTTCATTTGCTTGCTCTGCCCTATTTCGTAAATGAACTTATTTTCCCAAATGGGAGTGCACAGGACTGCTCAGCTGGGGCCTGTGACTGCTGCTGCCTTCTGGAGAGCTCCGGGATGTACCAGTAGGGCCCAAGGGCCCACTGCAACAAACCACAGCCATCCTCACTGGGACTGGGAACAAACACACCTTCTGAGGCAAAAATCCCACCTGCAAAGGTGGATATACTCTACAGCACAGCCGAGCCTAGGACAAATCTACTGAGAAACAGAACTCAAACCTGGTTTTATATTTTGGGGGGTTTTAGTACAATTTTTAGGTCTGTTCTGATGTCACCAGCACTGAAATGCCATTCCTTACTCGTAGTGAATTGTAACAAAACCCCAAACCCAACTCATTGATTGGTTCTCCTTTAAAAGTACAATCTCAAATTCTGCTAAATTCTCCAATGCATTGTAGGAGAAAAGCATCTCCAATGGCACCAATTGTGCAGCATTTTGTGGTGTTCCCAGGTCTGCCCACAACCAGGAGAGGAGTCACAAGTCTCAGCATTCAGGTTCTGTAAGTGGAACTCCTTTATTCTGGGTAGTGAATTGGGCAGTACCCAAAAAGCTCCCAGCTCCCTGCAGCACTGCTCAGCAGGACATTTAGGAAAACTTGTTCCAAACAGCATGCTGCTTCTAAGCTGCCTTCAGGGACATGGATGTACCTGGAGCACGAGTCCTGCCTGTTTTGGGAGGCAACAAGACATGACTAAGTCACAGAGAAATTCCTCCCTGACAACACCACTGGTTTTAGCATTAACTCAAGCCCCACCTTGGCCCTGACCACCTGCCCAAGCTCCAACAACAGCCCTCACTTCTCTGGACAATCTCCTGAGGGCACAGAGAGACCCATTCGTTCCAGCTGCAGCACTGGAGCAAGGATTTACCCAAGCCACAGCACAGCAAAGAACCTGACTGCTCGATACCCTGCCACGACAGCATGGACCACAGTGGCCTGAGATGCATTTCCCTCTTTCCCAAAACCTCTCCAGGCTATCCATGCACTCTGTGGCGCCTCAGGACAGCTGCCTGGGATTGCCAGCCACTGGGATGGATGGTGTTTACTGCCATAGCTGCAAGACACTGATTAAATTAGGTGCTTTGGCCAACCTATGTAGGGAAAATTAATTGAAGTGCCAAGTGATGGGTTCAGTGCTGCCTTGTTGGAACGGGGAGGTTGGGCTCTGTGATGCTTCATCTCCTTTTATTTGATTAGGCAAATTAGGAAACAACAGTGTGAAATGCATTATTGTACTAATCTCATGTCCAAAATGTGAATCTCATTAGAGCTCTGGCCTTGATGCTTTTTATTTGGTTTCTCTGTAAGCTGAGGAAAAGCAAGTACGCCAGAAATAGATATTTTTCAAATTACATCGGAATGGCCCAGTAATAAACATCATATTCTGTACAGGCTTCAGTCCCTGGAAAAGCTCCTCATAAAAAGCATCTCTAAGCTTCTGGAGAAATTCAGAACAACACATGCTAGGTATGAAGGAGATGCAGCAGCGAGAGGAAGTCAGAGCCAGAGAGGATGATCTATTGACCCAGGTTCCCTTAGAGCTCTATGGGGTGAGACCCTGGGAGTGAGGACACTGTGCCCCTCCCAAGGGATACACCATGGCCCTAAAAGGGGTTCTGCAGAACTTCTCTTGATGAGGGTACATGCTGTGGTGGTTTGGGGAGAAGGGAGGAACAAGGCAGAATGGATGGTAGAGTGCCGTAAGCCCAGGGAACAGCCAGGTGCCATCCTGCCTTGGCACGGAAAAGGGCACTGGCCCCAGAGGGCTCTGCTCAGCCCAGCCTGTGCTGAGGCTCCCTGCGGAACCTCCTCACTACACTGGGCCCTTCTCCGAAAGGCTGAACTCAAGGTCACTCTGTAACAAACATACAGTACAAATATGAAACAACAGAACGTTTCACAGCAAAGGGCTCTCCGAGAAGAGCCAGTGCAGGTATCATTTGGAAAAGGGTCATTTCACAATACAGCCCTTCCAAATTGCAGCTCCAACTCAGAATTAATTATCCTTTCACTGTCTTGGGTTTTCTTTTCTTCTTTGCTTCACATTAACTGCAGCTGAAATTATTTTAAAGCAATGATCTTGAACGTCATGTCCTTCAGCTGGCCCTGAAAATTCGTTTTCTATGGAAAGCCTCCTTTCTTCTCCAAGATTCCTGAGAATGTACAAAGCTCATCAAGGCTCTGGTTCTCTAGGGGTGTCAGATGCTTGGATAATACCCAGGTGTCTGCCTGCTGGACCAGCTCCAAGGTACTTTATTAGCATGAAGAGGCCTATTTGGAAGCAGTTTAACTCCTTCGGCTCTCGAGGCCCAGCACGTGTCCTGCAGCAGCAGACGGACACCACCTGTGCATGGCTACAAATGCAGACCCTGAGTCACCACCACCCACTGCCACATCTTGGAGAGGAAACACCTGAGATCTCCTGTCATCACAGCTGGAAAGATCACCTGGTGGCGTCCCACCCACATGAAAGCAGAGGAGAACTGCATGGACAACTGCAGACCACAGTTCTGCTGCACACCTGGAGCTCACCCCTTTCCCAAACTGCTTTGGAAAATCCCAGCAGGCCCCTCTGTGGGAGCCGTGCCCTCCCTCATGACAGTGCCAGCATGAGGGGACACTGTGGGGCCTGTTTTCCAGGCATGACGTGCGGCTCAGCATTCCCAGGCACGGAGCGACACGGGATCCTGAGATGCCCTTGTCCCTGGCACTAAGCAGGGTAGGGGCAACAAGGGCCTTCGCTGTGCCAGGGCAACCCGGATGGGCCAGGGGTACTTGTCCCTGATCCATCCGAGCACACACACGCCACTGGCAGCAAACCAATGGAGCATGTGAAGATCCAGACAACGCACACTTAAAATAAGAACTGTGAGCAGATGCCCTTGAATTTCCAGGAACTGCAGGAAACTTCAGTTCCTGGCTCCATCAACTTGCCTCAGCAGTGGAAGAATGTCTTAGCATGGTCCCCCAGAAGACACCACACACTCTGGGACAATACACCCTGCTCCATCTCACTGCTGAGATCACATGGCCTGCATCTCACCCTTTAACACAAGATATTTAGTTTCCAGAATCCAAAATTGGACTGTGCAAAACAAAGACAGAAAACACATAATTCCCAGCTTTAAAAAATCAGTTTCGAGTTAAAAAGCAAAGCTCCTTTTAAACTGCACACTGTGTTACTTCAAAGCTTGCAGCAGAGGGCTAAAAACCTGAGCCACCAAGATACATAAGACTTGAACAAATACAGTCCCAAAGGCTCTGTTTAAAGTTTTAAAAGCCCAAGGTTTAAGTTATTTGCAAGTCGTTTGAGGCCTTTTCTTGGATTAAAGAGGTGAAACTTTCCTTGAAGTTTGGGGTGTTTCCAAGTGGCAGTTGGCAGCAGGAGAAGAGTGGCACTTAGAGTCAACTGTGTTCTCCTCCATGCTGTCGACCAGGTCACAGGACAGGACACATGCACCTGTTCTTGGAGATGACTCGCTCTTGGATGTCATAGCCACAGCCATGTCTATGCAACCGAAGAAAACATTTACTATTGTCAAAGCATTACACAGTGTAGGGCGGCTGTGAGAGAGTGAGGTTTCTGTAGCTGGATTTCCAAACATACTGAGGAAACATGGATTTTGGGAAGAGTGAAAGGAAGTTCAAGCCCTCTGTGGAACGGGGCTCCAGAGCCCACAGTAGCTGAGCAGGAAGAAGAGAAGAGAAACTGTTAGCTCTCATCCCAGCTGGAGGGAAAAGCGGCATTGCTGGTCTGAGCCACAGACAGAAATCGGGGCCAAGTAAAGGCTCTCACAATGCTGCTGCAGTGTTTTACCCAACACAGCCCCTTTCAATCTCCATGCCCTCCTGCTCCCAGGGATGTCCTAGTTCCGACACAAATGTCTCTAGGGGATGTCTGCTGAGCCCAGGGATGTCCCCAGCCCTTACAGAAGGCCCATTGCACTGGCTAGTGCAGCTCAAACCATTCACATCTTCATCTCAGTGCCAAGATGGGACTGCACAGAGAGTTCCTTGACCAGGACCTGGACATTTTTCAGGTGAATTGCCCTGGTGAAGCCAACACATTGACACTAGAAAGTGTTTCTTGTGTCCTCAGAGAGCATCTGGTAACCATGCCAGGACATCCACAACAAGGTCAGGTACACCAAGATGTCCACAATCAGGCTCCTCCTCCCAGAGCTGCCAAAACTGCACTTCCCTCCTCTCTTCAGGGATGAAGCTGTGCCTCTGGCATATGCCCTAGCTAGAGGAACTTCACGTGTAGGGAGGTGATGAGGACTATTCCCAGTGGCTGATGTGGCACTGGTTGTATACAGGGTGGCTGGTGCCACCAGATGCCTGCTTTCCCCTCCAACCCCATGCACCTCCATGGGACCAGTTTAAGTGACAAAACCTTTGTGGGACCAACAAGACTCCAGTTACTTCTATTTGTTTCCTGTTACACAGTGGCTGCTCCCAGCAGTTGAAGTTGAAACAGAACTGGCTTCAAAGGTAAACATTTCTCACAGCTTTCTCATCAACTATATTAAATACAGTCATAACCCTTCCCTCCACCCTGACCCTCCCAATATTTTCTGTATTTGCTGAAGGATGACGTCCTCCTTGCCTTCAGCGTGTGCCAGATTACTCATAAACCTGGACCATATGCCACTGCAATTTACTGATGGGCCCAAGCTGTTTTGGTAGATAGAAAATCCGAGGGGATTAGGGAGGCTCGAGCTGTGCTGAAAACAGAGCAGCAGCAGCAGTGGGGCAGCTGCTTGCTCTCTTTGCTCAGCCTCAATTTAGGTCAGTCGTCAAGAGCTGTCCTGTGCCAGGCTGGGGAGCCAGGCTGGCTGTGGGGGCACACATGGAGGGGAGCCCAGCCACAGGTGTCTGCCTCTGCAGGGGAGCTCTCCCTTCCGTGGGGCAGGTGAGACCATACTGCTTCCTCAGATCCGAAGCCTGGCTGCCATGCCCAGGGAGGAGCCCTCAGCTCAAAGCCAAAGAGGAGGTGCTTCCCCCCCATCCCACAGTGACCCCTGCCTGGCAGTGTGCCTCAGGGTGCAGCAGAGCATGGTGACAGCCAGTGGTGGCTGCAAGCAGAACTTCCTGCTAAGACCCAACTGGTGGCCTGACTGGAAGGTGGCCAGTGACTGGCAGGTCACCACAGCTGTGTTTCTGTGTCCCTGGACCAGGGAGGGATGTGGTCAGGGAGGGAGAGGACAGCTCGGCTGGAGGCACCACCTGAACCGGTGCCCTTTCCTAGGTGAGGGTTATTCAGCCCAGAGGTGCTTGCAATCAGCCTGTCGCTCCCAGGCCAGAACCTTGGCTGCTTTCTCAAGAGCCTGAACCTTGCATGGAACAAAGCCGCTGCTTGTCACCAGGGATTTCCAAAGGTGTGCAGAGAGCATCAGGGAATGGGCACCAGAGTGGTTGAACACAAGCACCCCACACTGCCCCATATGGACGGGAAGCAATCCTGACTATGGAATGGAATATCAGTCATGGGAACCTTCTTTCCAGAATATTCCTCCATTAGGTGTAATTTGGGACTTCTCATCACTTAGAGGATGCTTATGATCCAACACAGCCTGACTGAATTTCCAGCTGTCGGAGCTTCCCTCCATACCACAATGTACCCCATTGCAAGGAGTTGCTCCTAGGGACTGCACTGCTCAGCACGATTAAGTAGATTAGAGTGCCTATTATGACTTTCAAGTCAGAGTTCATGATTTTAACCTCTCAGTGTCTCATCCTAACAGCTGAAATGCACCAAGAAACTGCGGACCTCTATCTGCCAGGCTCCAGAGGGGCAGTAGTGCCTGACCACAAGAGCCTGGCTCAGGCACCCCATGCCCAGGTCCCTGAGAAGGGCGAGGCCTTGTTGCATCCAACTGGCTGCCAGCTCTGGCCCTGGGTCTTCGCTGGTGGGGACATCCCTTTGTGCCTGCCCAGCACAGCCCAGGGCCCAAAGACTGTGAGCCCTGAGCACCCAGCAACAACTGCCAGGAGACTGAGCACAAGTGTCTGCTGGAAGGGTATGGTCGAGCTTTTCTGTGTATTTTACAGATTTTTCTCCTCAAGTTTGTCACTGCTGTGTGCCAGAGTGACCCCAGACCCCCTCCCCATCTTCCTTCAGAGTCAGGGCAGGTGGGGTGGAACAAGCTGCTCCCTGCTTCATGTGCCCAGATGTGTCGTGCAGATGGCTCTGCTGGGAGTGCTGGGGTCTGGCTGCCAATCACTCTTTACAACTCTTATTAAACCCTTTCTCCTTTCCTAATGATTATAATAGCTCCTGAAAACACCACCCGTGGACTTTAAATGTTTGATACGTGATTAATGAAAGCTGTGGAATTATCCCATGCTCACTGCCACATGGCCCACAAAGCAGTGGAGATGCTAAATAATTTTTAAAAATTTACAGTTTACGAGATGTATGTCCCACTTGTGATGATGCACTAGCTCCCAAATGCCCTAAATTTCACTGCATTAATGACACCTCTTAAAACCAACTGGCTGCACTCCACGGGAAAGTTCAGTAATGACCCAAGGGATGCATCACAGTGTACATAGGTTGGAGACTGACCTTGTTGGGACCAAATGCCACCGAAGCACATGAACTCCATGGCCAAACCAAGTGCTTTACACCTCCAAGTAACACGTTGCTGTTAAAAGCATTAGTCCCATTATTCCAGAGTTCCTTTTGGCACCTTTGCCAAAGCTCAGCCCAACCACAGGCATGACAACAAAAACCTGGTGAGTTCAAGTGAAATATCCCTGGAATGATTGATCCCTGGGGTGAGATCAGGAGTTACTTTTTCCTTCCTCTCCCAAGAGACATTCTCTGTCACAAGGCAAAATCACACAAACTGTGCCCAACTTAAAAACTGAGTTTGGGATGGGAGCCAGAGCAGATGGTTAGGAAAGCTAAATACTGCTGATTTATTTCTTACCCTTTATGCAGCAATATTAGAGACAATGGCCCTGATCAGAACAAATGAGAACAAGCACGGAGATGCAGACTCAATAGAGAATTAACAAACAGGACTACCAGATTCCATTATGCTGTGATTAATTCTGAATTTGTGGCAGGATTATCAGCAGCAAACCTTTAGCTCTACCTAATAGAAGTGGTGCCAAAGCATCCAGCCTTTCAGGGAGGGCTCTTCGGTCTGCAAGGGACTGCAGCAGGAAAATGATGTGAAAGATGTCAGGCTCTGTGCTGTAAATTCAGCTAGAAAATGAACTTACTGTGCCCCACATCTACCGTGAACCCCAAGAAAACATCAGAAAAGTCTGGACAGACACCAGAAGGAGCTGCAAGTCTCTGCATCAAGGAGGTCTGAGGGACGTCACCTACAAACCTGAGGGACATAGCTACAAGGCTGTCACCCTCCCTTGCCTGGTCTCTCTTACATGAACACTGGCTTTCAGCCCTCTGTTTCCCACTAGGCATCCCGTGAGGCTGTGGGGAACATCACCAGGTACTATCCAGATTTTCTCTTCCCCTGCCGTGGCTTCCTGGGGGCTCCAAAGTCTGCTGCAGGACATACAATGACTTTGGTCACAGGGTGCCTCAGTTTCCCCATCCTCAGCACACCATGGCCTCTCCCCACAGAGCTCCCTTTCTCTGGCAGAGACCAAAAGTGTGAGACATCCATTATGGCCTTGTCACCATCATCATTCCCATAAACAGGCTATATTAAAACTTAACAACTCTTCCCCACGTGCCGTGGCACCCCTGGGTCGCCTGTCTGTGCAGAGGACACCTGGCGAGGGAACTGCTGCCGGCAGCCACAGGAAATGGACTTGCTGACGAGGGTGTTCAAAGCTGTTATTTGTGAGATGCAGCTGAGGTGGGACGCAATGATTTCAGCCCTGTTTTGCTCCATTTCCCATAGCTAAGCACACAGTAAAAGCTGAGTTTATACCTGGAGCTGCCATGCATGAATATCTCATTATAACTGCAAAGATCTTTTATTTGTATTGGGGCCCACACCAGTGCTGTGCTGTGTTAATCACCATAGCTGGGCTCTGTTAATGACCAGCCCCATAAACCAAATGCAGCAGGTTTGGTTCCTTCCATCCTTGGCCCCCCATGATGGAAAGCAGGGTGCTGCTTCCAGGCTGGGATTTTGGCTGGCACATTGTGGATTATGGCTGCAGTTAATAGCGAGGAATTCCTGCACATCACCAGTGGTGAGAACACAGAGGTGATGTCATGCCTGGAGTTGTGCCTGGCACAAAGAAACCCAGTACATTACCACAGCACACCTTTCAAAGAACCGGTTTCTTATGCCACTTGACCATTCTCAGGAACAGGCACGAGAGCAAGCCAGTGTCTCTGGTTTGATGGAAGTTTCTTGGGATTTTTTTTGGGGACTTGCTGAAAGTTGAGATTTGTTTCCTCCCATCTCCAGGTAGAGAACCTGCTGTTTTCCACCTCTGTGGGAAAGGCCTTCTCTGCACAGAGCTTATCTGCCTGTAACTCCTACAAGGTCCCATCTCCTAGCTCTTCCAAAACATACCTAAAGCAGAGCCAAAAGAGAACGGAGCATCTGGGAGGAGGTGGGGGACATTTAGGGGTGCTTGCCAAGGCTATGAACTCTTTTTCCTGAAAAATCTGAAAGCTGAAGCCTCGGTAAAAAAGGGACAAAAGAGTGAAGGCACATGGGAGGGAAATCCAAACACAAAGATGGAGCCAGGTGATGCAGTGAAATACCAGCACACGAAAACATACAGATGCTTATGAGGTAACACAAACCTCCAACACAGATGTCTTTTACAAAGCCAAATCCTTAAAAATCCTCAGTGTCTTTTTTCCTTTCACAAACATTCACAATTTGGGAAACTCTTGCTCCAGCTGTTCATGCTCCAGGGGCTCTGGCTGCAGTGAGTCAGTGCTGCATGCAGGGACCTTGTGAAAACTCTCTGCAGAGCCGAGCAGTGGCTGCCAGCACAGCACTGAGACAACATGGCAACTCTGCTTTTTGGGGCTACTCAGACCCCCTCCTATGTGACCTAAACACCTTTCTTCTTCCTTCCTGGGTTTTGGTTCCAGCTTAAGAGCCCGTGGAGCGAGAGGAAAGCTGAAACAACTTTACTGCTCAGCCAGGCCAAGCAGGGACCTTGCCTGAAACTCCTCCAGTTTGCTGGAGTCACAGTTTGGCTCCAAGCTTGTACTGAGTGGTAGCCACAAGCTTGGAGCCAGCTCTGGGATCAGCTAGAGAGCCAGGCAGTGGCTACACTCCATATGGGTTTTTGCAGCAGTTACTACACCCAAGGCCAGCTCTAACTTGCACCCAGAAACTGGCCTCCACACCCACACTTTGGAGCTTGTAGTGCCTGAATGACCTACCATGGAACATGAGCACCTGCTTCAGCAATCTGTGGTCAGGAAGCTTAGGAGACAGATCTGGCAGTGCTTTTAGCACGATGGCAGGAGTGGTGGTTCAGAAGTTCAGGGATTTGACTCTTCAAAGGGAACAATTAGCACAGCTCTTCGACGTATACATGCAATGACAGGGAAGGAATGGGATGTCTCCCTACAGCCTTTAGCAAAACCCATATCTAACTCATGCCTATATGAAAATTGCTGCTCTTAAAACTGGTGCCAATAAAACAGGTGCCAAGATGCTAAGAAATTGCAATGGGAAATGTGCTCTGAAGTGTTTTGAACTGGAAGTCAAGAGCACCTTTAGAAAGGTAATTCCCAACTCATAGATCCACAAAAAGCTCCACCTTCCCAAGAGGCAACAGTGGCAGCAGAACTGGGGATCTGCTCTGTGAGGAGGGACAACATGGCAGTGGTACAGCCCACACCTCAACAGCTTCTGTCCTGAGTGTGTGGGGCTCCTGGGGAGGCGTTCATGCTCTGTTGCTCCCCACTCTCATCTCCTTCTGTTCCAGGGGAAGTAGGATAGATGGGACATGCTGCAAGAGGGGATAGTGACACATGTCTGGTTTTGGCAGTCACCCCGTGTATTCTTTGGCCCTGGCAAGACAGCAAAGCTCAGGCTCTCTCCTTTCCAAGGGGTTGAGGAAGGAGAGCTGCCCTGGGAAAGCCAACAACATGGACATGAATGGAAGGAGAGCTCTGACCTCACACCTGAGCTCTGATTCCACAAGGAAAACCCCACCAAAATTAGGTAGAAACAGAGGTCACATTTGAGTGACCCACAGGGAAATCCCACATCCGGAGGGCTTCTGTGGGGACACCAAGTCATGCACTCACTTGACACCAGACAGGAACAGAAGCAGCAAGGGCAGTGCCTTCCTCATGGGTTACAAACTCTTCATGCTTGGGGTATTTATCAGTGTACAATAAAGCCCTGCCTCCTGCCAGTAGGTACAGAACGTGATTCCTATCTTTAACCTGATCCCATTCACTGAGATTCCCCATGCTGGGAAGTACTGAGCAGTCCTTTCTCTCTCTCCACAGGCACTGATGGTATTTTTGGCTTGTCACCCTCCTGACACATACACAGGAGAAATTCTTTCTGCACAGAGCAGGAACAAGACAGGAGAATAAAATACTAAACACCTCAGGAACTCTTGTTACATCCAATGCAATGTCTTTCTTAGGGTGGGGAACTTGTACATCTTTTCTCCAGTTTCTCTCTTATAAGTATTTTATCCAACTCATTTCCGTCCCTAAGTAGACTTGGATATCAAAATAAATGAAATAACTGCAGCTCTGCTGTGGGCTTTGGTAGAATCCCCAACAGCCGTGGCAAATGCTGGGGAGTCGGCATTCCTCTTAAAAATCCCCTTTTTAATTCCTGCTTACATGATTAGGTCCTGAAGCACAGATACTTTCAATTATCACTTTGGAGTATCTCGTAAATCTCTGCTCAGCATCAGAGCAGTAACAACACAAAGAACCTAAAGTGCTTTAAGCAGAATATTTCCTTTTGGTGTACTTTGAGCACAGAGTGTCCTAGCCCACCTCAGGGTGCAGGAAGAGCCCTAAATTCCTCTCAGGAAAACTGGGCTCTGATAAGCACCTGCCAGCTATGCTGGACTGAGCTCCCAGCTACCTGCACCATCCCTTTCATGGGCTGTCATATTTGGGCTCCTCAAGCCACCACAGTTCCCCTCCCCCACCCTCCTCCCTTCCCTATCTCCCCCAGGTGTGCCTGAGATCCCATGCCCTAAAACCACTTTAGAAACTGAGATGGTTAAACTGCTGGAAGTGTCTGTATGGGTGAATGGAAATCCATTTCACTCCAGTTCATGTCAAATACAGCTTAAATCCCCACAGGATCAGACTGAGTTACATGAGTATTAGACACGGTTACAGTAAGTGCCCCTGAGAGTTTCTCCACCAGAGTGGTGGGATACAATAAAACCAGTTTATACCAGCATTGCCTTGTCTGAGTAACACATTTCTGCCACTGATACTCATATCTAATCTAGTGCAAGGTGTCCCTACATGCAGCAGCTCACTTAGCCGGGGACTGTGAGGCAAAGTCACCAGTGCAGGTGAGAGAAGAGTGGCTTTAAAGGAAGGATAGAAGCACAAAACCTCCCTATGCTGACAGGGGCACAGTGCATTCAGCTGTCAGCTCTGCAGGTAACCAAGGGTAAGTGGTTTGGGGGGCTCTGGGGAATGCAGCACTGGGATGGAGGGTTTGACAGCAACTGACGGGGAAAGATGCTTGGTGGTCCACGAGGAATTGCTAGATCTGACCAAGGGCCTCTCCTGAAATGCTTGGCAGGTGTTAAGTGAAGCAGAAGAAATGTGGACAAAAATATGCTGCATATTGGTTTGGCTCTGAATGCCATTTGCAGTTTGGCCACATGAAAGGACCTTATGTGTTCACTCCCTGTGAACGCAGATGTGGAGCCTTGGTTAGAGAAAACACAGAATGCTGGCCTTAAATCCTCACTCACATCCAACTTCCAAATGAGAAACAAACACTTAACACCGATAAATTAAGTCAGCACTTATTCCCTAAGACCAGCAGAAACACAAGCCGTGCCACAAACAATTCTCAAATGGAATTTAAAATCTTTTATATGCAATTTGTGTCTGGCCAGCAGGCCGAGGGACAGGTCTCCCCCTCTACTTTGCTCATTTTAAGACAAGTAGCAGCATCTCCTAAGGCAGCCATGCTTGACCATGGCTGTTTCGAGATGCCTTTGGCCTTGTGCCTCAGCCCAGAATTTGTGTGTGCTTCCCAAGAGCAACCTGCCCGTGCCGACCTGGCCCGAGAATCAAGGACATTGGCAGGCTCCAATGACAAGCACAGAGGCCATGGTGCACTGCTCTGACTTCCTCCCTGTGACAGCCAGGCTCCGCTGGGCTGTGCCCATCACCCCCGCCCTCCCTCCCTCCCCGTGGCCTGGTCACCTCCAGGGTGTGAGGAGCATCAGCCAGAGCCACGCAGAAAATCACAGGTTCCCGAGTGGCACTTCACACCCCTCCGAGTGCAAACACTGCCACTCTGGGCGCAGGAGCCAGCATGTCGTGACACCTCCCTCACACAGGCTCCCACGGCTCGGGAGAGCCAAGCCAGCCCGGTTCCTTCACGCACCCTGCCTGACAAACCTGCCGCAGCTGTGATCTTGCCGCTGTCCTCTGGCCACAGCCCCTCAGGAGGACGCGCACGGAACGGGTCCGCCAGCCAGAAGCTGGGCTGCGGGACGTCGAGCTGGACATACACAGGGAGCGGGCGCCAGGCATGCATGGCTGGTGACCTGTGGGATTCAGGCTGGCGGCTCCTCCAGGGCCTGAGACTTGGCAGGCTCCACTCCCAACCCCTTCTGTGCAGTCACAGGCAGGTGCCAAAACGCTGCCCAGCCTGGACGCACTTCAAAGGGTGAGGGGAAGGTGGAACTGCGCTGCACCAGAGCCTGTGGGCTATCAGGACTGTCTCCCAACACCTCCACCTGCTGTCACCTCATCCCATGGAAAGAACTTGCTTATCACAGTAGCATCAAGTTCATAACCTCTTTCCTACCATTTCACACTGATTTTCTTTTCAATTGAAGGTGGTAGTGAAGAACCAGAAAGGTTTCAGCAGCCTCCTGAGCATTAGGCCTAGAGAAAAGGCAAGAAGGCACCATAGCCAGAACTGCACACTTATTAAAGTCACCAAAACTAAGGAACTTTGCCATCAGACACAGAGAGACTGGGGTAAAACATGGCAAATGCCCGAAATCAAGACACATAAATGGCAAATACTGAATTTGGTGCAAAGAGTAAGAATTATATGCTAGACTGAATAAATGCAGAAAGATATGGACAAGACAGAGCGCTGGGACACACAGAGTAGTTTTCCAAATGGGGCTTAGTAAATTTCCCAGGTGCCTCCATCCACCAGCACCAGTGTCTCCCTCTGTGCCCCAAAGCACTGCCAGTTCCCTTCTGTACCCTATACTGCCTTTCGCTTTTAGCTGTAGTTTTCCTAGGCTTTGGCACCATCAGGTGTTGCTCCATTTGACAGCTTTGCCCAGCAATAGCTTGGACAGAAATGTGCTAATTGCACAGTGTGTGTGGGTGTTTAAAAACACGAAATAAAACTCAAACAATGGTTCCCTACTGAACCAGCTCTGCATCCAGCAGCCTTTCCCCATGGCCACCACAAACTCGCTTTTACATGAGGGCAATACTCAGCCAGGCACACTCTGGCTACCCAAACACCAGGAGAAATGCTGTTCTCTGGAGGGGACTGTAAGGCTCTTACAGAGCCATCTCCTCACTAAGGGAGTGCCACGGGAGCACCTGGGGGAACCTGGCACACTTGACACTTGCTCCCAGTTTAAGAAACATCCTTCATGACAAAGAAAAGTTGCCACTGCAAATATCCATCACCCAAGCTCCATTCACCTCCCCGCACGCAGGGCGAGGGCTGCTGGCATCGGGAAGCGAGCTGGGCTCCCTAAAACAAGGTGGCTCACTCTGGGAGGGTTATTGCCAATGTTATTGCCATCCAGGTATAAATATGTACATGGACCATCATTTTCTTGTAACAAATGGTGAAAGCCACTGCAGTGACAGTGAGGCAGCGCGGGAGCAAGGTGACTTTATCACCTACCCATGACTATGTTTCCCAAGCAGCCTCCTCACCAATCCGGAGCCCTCTGTGATCATTAGTTCCTGCACATGGCAGCAATGAAATTGTCCCTTAAAGTAAATCATTCATGGATTTTTATAATCTGAAATAAAATTTTCTAATATTTTTTTCCTAAGTTTTCCAGGTTTAAGGTTTTAATCTTTTATTATTTATTGTGCAGCAGTTGTGAAGGGCATGATGAGCAGCCTGGCGTAAATAGTCATCGGTATAGGGTCGGTGTCTGACAATGCTGCATTGAATAAATTAATTTCTTTTCTTTTTCTTATTACTCCATGTTCTCTCTGAGGGGGTTTGAATATAGCCAGAAAAATGAAAGAATAAAACAAAACAAACTAAAGCTGCACTTTGGCTTCTGGGTGTTTTCCTGCCTGGTGATTGAGGCTGCTGATAAATATTCCCTGCAAATGGTACTGAAGGAGGAAATGGCATATAGATATATTTTCCTTTCTTCCTTCACACTCAGAGCATCAAATTCAAAAGACGACAATTTTGTGCTGCTTGAGATGCAGAGTATTCCTCTATTTCTGCACTCTCCAGGATTTATCACCCTTTTAAACTACTGCAAACACAATTTAACCTTTGCTACCTTTACCTCTGGTCATTTCCTTTGGCCCACTAGAGCCCGAATTAATGCTAATCACAGCAAAACACTGGACATTCTCCCTACTGTAGGCTTAAAAAATAATCCTCTCTCCACAGAAACAGACATAAAATATCTCATTAGACCAACAGCACTACCAGGCACGCTCCAGCCTAGAGTATAAAAAAATTTATGTTTTGCATAATTTCTTTCTACCTAAATTCTCTGACTCTTGTAACTCTGAGGTGGAACATCCTAGTGTGCCTGCAGGACCCACTTCCCTGTGGAACAATAATGCTGTGAGTAGAGGACTTTCCAAACTGCACACTAGAGGTGACACAACAATGCCAAGAACTGGGGAATCTCCAAACTGTACACTACAGGTGACACAATAACGCCATGTCTTGTTGGCACTATAATGCTGCCACTTGTTTTCTCTTGGAAACAACTTCCCCTTTAATTTCCCTCTGCATTCGAACTCTACAATAACATCAGGAACCATTTCCCTGTACAAGAATCCTACAGTATTTCAATTAAAATCTCTCATCTTTAGACCATTTTTTTACTGGACACCCCTCCAGTTCCACTCACAGCTGAGATGCAAAACCCAATTAGTTATTAATTGAGGCACGTTAAAATTCATTACTCTGCTTGTGAAGCTGAAGCTATAATTAACTGTCTGCCCAGGCTTTTGTTCTTTCATCTCCAGGTAGAAGGTCCTACAGTTAATAGGATAAGGCAGGATCCCACCTCCTCTCTGTGGCAGACAGCCTGGCTCTGGTGCAGTGGGAATGTCCCACTCTAACGCCATCCATGCAGCTGCTGCTTATTCTGTGCCTTGGGTCAACCAGGCCTTGGGTCAACCATTTAGAAAGAGTGGGAGCATTAAAAAACCTTGTGGAAATATGTTGCAAAAGGCCATTTCCCACAAGCTCGCCATCCTGCCGCAGGACGGCCTCAGCATTTCAGTGTTCAAGAGCTGCTAAAAACACAGCTCAAGGCAAATCCTGTTTCATATGTGGAATAGCACCAAGCTGGCCTCTTGTAAAACAAGAACAGGAATTCACTCCTATGTCAGGTCCCTGTGACAGCCTCAGCTCCGGCAGCTGCACACGCTGCTGCACCTCCACTTGTAAGCAACACAGCCAAATCTAACCTGCATAAAACTGGCTCTTTCCAGCTGGAGCTGCTCTGGGGGGAATTTCACGGACAGCTCAGTGGAAGCAACTTCCTGTATGTACTGTCCTTGGCAGAATGGGAATCATTTGCATTTAACCTGGGACATGGTGGATTCCATGCCCCATAAGCACCATCGGTAAAGAGAATAGGATGTAAACCAAGAGGAAGAGGGATGGCTGGTCCCGGATATTTTTCCACCCCATGGAGCCAGGACCATCAGGGGCAAGGGCAGGTCAGAGCAGAGGTGATGGAGCCAGGACTGTTTCCGCTCCTTTTGCCCCCTCCACACATTCCCTGTTCCTGCAATGTGCCAGCCTACACATTGGAGCTGGCACCAAGGAAGCTGACTGGTGCCAGGAAACAGGTCTGGTGTAGATTATTTCTAGGCCAGAGCAGTGAGGGAGCCACAGAGACTCTAGGAGTTGCAATATGGTTGCTCACCCCACTCTTGCTGCCCCACGAGTGGACTGGTGCAGCCACTCAACCAGCAGCCACACAGCCTTCCTCCCTCAGACTCCAGCCAGGCTCTGAGGGCATTATGAGGATCTGGATGAACTGCATGAATTCCAGACGCCCATTAGAAGACATTTGGGGAAGGATCCTTTTCTCTTCCCAGAGCCAGAGGCAGCAGCAGCAAAGGAAAATGCAACTAGAGATCAGAGAACAGGGAGAACAATCTGATTTCTTCAGTGCCCTGTGTGGGCACTACAATTTGTCAGATCATTCCACCTCACAGATCACATGGACACAGAGTGTCTATCCCCAGAGACGGCCTTCAGAGCGGTTTCCTGCATCCAAATTGATAGCCCAGCAGTCCCAGAGATCCATTTGGATCCACCCTGATCCATCCATCTGGCAGAGCCTCTGGGGGTTCCTGACTCATCCTGCTAACTGACTTGCAGCAGCATCAATCAAGTCATGTCCCTATGTGAGAACTCAGGGAAGCAAACACGGTGTCTGTGAAAGCCAGGGAAAAAATGGCAGTGACCTCGCTCAATTTCTCACATGGCTCCATATCCATCACACCTGTCCCATCCTCACAGGCTTCACAAGAAGCTCTAATGCCAGTACTGATGATGCTGTCAAGCCTTCACAAAAGGTGCCTGACAGCCCCGTGTAAGGCAGAGAAACAGGGAGCTCAGGCCATCAATAGCTGCAGAACTCTCACACAGAAACCTCTACTCAGTGCAAGCATAGACTGCC
Source organism: Notiomystis cincta (assembly GCA_013398075.1). NCBI lineage: Eukaryota > Metazoa > Chordata > Aves > Passeriformes > Notiomystidae > Notiomystis > Notiomystis cincta. The sequence goes on along the minus strand of VZRX01017106.1, from coordinate 325,682 downwards.
AACAGCTTCTTCCTTCCTTTCCCTTGTGAGGATAAATGCCCACAAGAGTCAACCACCTCGTACTTTGCTACAAATACACTTATTTTTACAAGAGAAACCAAAACCATTAAAGGCCTGTTCCTGCCCAGGAGTATCTGGGGGCTGGGACCTTGCCACTCTCCCTTGAGCAGCAGCTGAACAGGACATAGAGGATGGTGACAATCCACCTGCGCTTCCACCTTCCAGGCTGGAAATGCCGCTGTGGAGTCTCACCTGCCATCACTAGGCCTCCTCACCTGGGTCTGTGAGCTACCAGGCCCCTTACTCAGCAGCCTAGCTCTGACCAAAATCCAGGTGGCTTCATTACTTCATCAAAATATCAATGGCCGTGTTTTAATATCAACATTTGTTTTGCCAGAAGCGATGAATAATGCAAACAGCACCTACCTCAAATCGTGACTATTTTACTCAGATCAGAGGCAGAGAACCACCTTCTGATCCCATTCCAAAAGTGAGGGAAAATAAAATGCCTTTGGAACTCATGAAAGGGAATAGGTACAAAGGCACAGGGAATGAATGGCTTTGTTTATCAACAAAACACAGAGTCAACATAGCCCCAGGTCACCAGACTGCACCAACCAAAGACCCCTGTATCTCCTGTGCCCTCTGAGTCTGTGCCTCCAGAGCTTGGAATGCTCATTTCTAGGAGAAACAAGTTTCCTGGTTTGCTCCTTTCCAAAAGCAGTGACCCAAAACCTTTATCATTAGTAACAAAAATTAAAAGATGCCATAAGAGGGAGTGTATGGATGGTTGCCACAACAAGGAACAGTCTCGTTAATTTAGTACAGATTTTTAATTTGGCTTCATCAGGACATGGCTGTTGAAGGCCATTTAGGACTCGGGATTCTCTATGCTTCAGGCTCCCTTGGGACTGCCAGGAAGATGGGAGGCAAGGAAGAGCTGGTGGCTGCTGTATAGTATATATACTGGTATTTTTGCCTCAGAAAAATACTTGCATCCAAGCACAATTTTATGTTAAGCTGTTCTTAATTATCATGACATTTCTGGGATGGTTTGAGCCATGTACCTCAAAGAAGGTGGCTGTGCTTTTTATTTCACATCTGGGAATTGCCTCTGTTTCCTTTACCAGCAGCAGCAGCTTTGTGCTATGTTTGCTTTCCTCCTAATTGCAGTCAGAAGAACAAGTTCAGGTCTCTGAACAGAAACCATCCCGAGTGATGCAGCAGGGTTAAATACATCCTGCACAGTAAAAGCAAATTAATCTAGGCTGATAAAGCATGAGCCTTTAGCTGTCAGGAATCTGCTAAAACCTACAGGGATTTATTCCTGCACTGCATTTCAAGAACACAACCGGCCTGGGTTCCCCCAGCCCAGCCTAGCGCAGCCCAGCCCAACTTCATGGCACACAGGTCCAGATCAGGTTTCTCAGCTAAATGCAAATAAAGGGTTTTCTACTTGCTGCTAACACTGTACATGCAAATAACAGTAAGGAATCTTCAAAGAAAACAACCTATGGTGCATGGATTCCTATGTCACCAAAGTAAGACCTGGAGGGCCACCGGTCATGCAAACGTGCAGATTCCCAATGTTTGAACAGCCAAGTAACAGAGGAAAGAGTCCTGTGTTCTACCTTACTGCCTGCAATGTTCTTCTTCAGCCTGTTTTTATTGCACAGTTCTTTGCATACTCTAAGTTTTTCCTCACTTCCAGAATTGCTCCAGCCATGGTCTAGCTACATCTCCTGTGCCCGCGGTTTGCTATCAGGCACAGCACCAGGCATCCACAGGCTGTGCTAGGATGAGCCAAGGCACAGTTCAGGGTGCAGCAGCCCCTCCATGCCCATCTGACCCAGTAGGTACATGGAGTCCAGCATTGCCAGGGGATCCAGCGGCAACCAGCGCTGCCAATTGGACACCTGTAGCTCCAGGTCCAGGGAAAAAAAATTCATGTTTCATGACTAGGATCTAAAGCAAATTTTATTGGAAGCTTTTATGTTGGTAGCTTTGAGTAGTTTTTATAGAGAGGAGCTCTGAAAACTGCCATAAAATTTTGCCTTGGGGGTTATGATTACATTTGTATCTCTCCCAAACTTAGATAAATAAAGACGACAGTTTTTACTGTAGAAGCTTAAAAGGTTAGAGTGGTATTTGGTCTGTGATGAACCTTTTATAGAGATGATGTTGTAAGAATTTATTCTTAAATATCAATAAAAAAATACAACTTAACACTTCTTGATAAAGCTATGGTGATTAGAAGATCTGTCAAAGAGGTAGCAGCACTGCTGGTGGCTTCCTTCCTGCTCAAATCATGTTTTAGTACATTTTTGGTTGCTGGAAACTATTAACTAATTTGCATTCTGTCAGAGAAAAAGTGTACTTTCCAAGGACAATGCTTTGTTGTGTCCCAGTATTTGAGATGAGATTCACCTCACAGCTGATTTGGGGGTAAGCTGATACACCCCCCACCCCCCCTTTAGGAGAGACCTTGTACAGTTCCGATTCTTTACAGTTTTTGCAAAAGGTAAATGAGACACGACACCTGATTTAGACAGCCCAGCACATGCCACAACCCTGCCCTGAGCTCAGCACACTCAGCTGCCCAACAGCCCATGCTCAGGCTGCTCTGCCTCACACCTGCCCAGCACTGGTGTATCTCCAAGCCTTACCTGCACAATTCCCCTGTGTTATTCAGCACCTCAGTTAAGAGCAGCAGGCCTTTCCCAAGGTCTCCTCTCCCAGACACCACACTCACACAGACTGTTAGAAGGACTATCACAAGCCTACAGGGTGTGGGGTCCAAGCACTCCATGCTGCAAAGAGGTCCCAGTTCCAGGAACACTGTGCCACCGGTAGAAACAGGCACTGTAGCTGGTCTCAGAGGAGTGAGGCACACACAGCATTAACACACTGATTTTCAAACACACAACAGCTTGTGTGAAAGTGAACACTTGAACACTGGAAATAAGGGCTGTTGAACTCTCCCTCCACTGAGCACAGCCATATCAGGATTTTAAATTTCAACAGAAAGTAGTAGTAATCTTCTTTGTTTCAGACAGAATGACTAATTAGTGAGGAGGCACTCCAGGCACTCCCTCACCCAGCCTGGCACCTCCCAATGTGTTCCACAAGGCAGATTAAACCCTGCTCAAAGTCTCCATCAAATCAGGTGGTCCTGAATGAATCACATCTGAATGAAATCTTAGCCCACAAATATGTTAACTGAAACAAACTGGACAACACCAGTGAGAAATTACACACATTGCAACAACTGCTCACAGAGAACCAGTGCTCTGCCTAACTGGCAACAGACACAAAGTACAATTGAAATCACAGCATCCAAAAGGAGACAACAAAGGCACACGTGCAGAAAAAAGATTCTTTTTTTTTTTTTAAATCTCCTCCCTCTTACCTTAATTTCTTCAGTCCAATGGTGTTCAAACAGGATTGCTGTTCTGTTCCAGCCATCAGAAGAAAGGCAGATGTCCCCAGAACACATTTGGAATCAGAGTATTTGCATCTGTTTGGGTGCTTCAGTCAGTGTTAATGTGTGTTTGCATGCTTCAGTATTAATCTCTTTTTCCATGTGTTCAATGTGTAAATAAGACTGGAATATCTCCTACCTTAGCCTTCACCTCTTGCTGTGTCTCATGGTTGTCACCTGGCAGGTCTGCTGTGGCTGTGCTGGGTCATCAAAGATCAAGAGGAGACAGCTGGGCCACAAAGCACTGCAATGCCTGCAAAAGGGTGGTGCAGGGTTAGCCAAGCCACAGGAAAATGCTCAAACATTTAATGATGCAAAATCTTTCATTCAACACATGCCTGAGCCCAAAAGACAAGTTAAACATGTGCTGAAGCACCTTGGTCAAACAATAAAAATTCCCCAATTCCCTCGTATCCACGGAGGATGGGTACCCCAAAAATGGACAGCCACCTGGAAAGCCAGTCACTTCTGAGCAATTAGAGGTTGACTGGCCCCACACAGAGCGAGGAGTGAAAAGCAAATGCTGACATCTCAAAGTTCAGGGGAACTAATGAAAAATGTTTGCATCCATTATTACCAGGTCACTTAAAGATACATGTTTTTATCAAGAAGCTCATGTGTCTTCAGTGTTTCTGTGTGAAGGAAAGAAGTTTAAATCACAACGTAATTTATTTATTATGAATTGTCTCTTTAGGTCTCGCTACAGGTATTAATACTTAATTGTGCCTATGTAGGGCTTAAAAATGTCACTGATAATGACACAGAGTTTCATCCCAAGCCAAAAGAAAAGAAAAGAAAGTAATTCAAGGGAGGTCTTTGTGTTGCTTAAAAGCAGAGCTGGCTGGCAGGACTTGAGCCTGTCCCCAGCTAAGGACTGCTTGGCTCTGCAGGCTGTGTGGTTGCTGGAAGTGCTGCCTGGCCCTTGACAGCCTCCCCCAGACTCCCAGCTTCCTGTAGGCTGATCATCAGCTATTCCAGTAACTCTTGCAGGCACTCCAACAGCACACTGCACATCCCCTGCCTGGCTCCAAGGACTGCAGCAGATGGATATTGCCCACGGGTGAACAGGGTTTCAGAGGCAGAGGAACGTCACCAGCAGCTGGAGGCTGAAGGCAACAAGCCCAACCAAAGGAGCTGCTGTTACCTGAGGCTATCCCAGCTCTGCCCCTCCTGAGAGATGCTGTGTGTTTGCTGTGCTCACAGCGTTCCTTGGGATGCTGGGGACTGTCTGTGCATGGGGCTTGAGGAGCTCCCCCAGCACCTGGGCCCCCGGCTCTCAGGGGTGGAAACCATGAGCCACGGCAGCGCAGAAGGGAGTGATGCAGCCTTCATCTTCCCAGTGCACCGGTGAAGGGGAGGCACTGTCATCATCCTACTGGGGACATGCCCAGAAAGAGAGAACTGAGAAATGCCAAACAGAACAAGCCAGCTGAAGCAGGAAGCATCCAGAACCTTCATCCAGTTTTGCATTCTTTTCCTTTTCTTAAATAAAAATGTTTTGCTTGCCCCAGGCTTTACAGTATTTGTGTTGCGCTGGTGGGGCAGCACCCTAAGATCAGCCCTCAGATGGAATAAGCAGAGACTCCACACGAGATGAGGCTGCAGACCCAGCACCAGCTGTGTGCAGCCCTATTCCAGAGCCCCAGTTCAGGGATGTGCAGACTCAGGACACCAACAGAGGCATTTGGATACCACATGTCTTGTTTATCACAATTCTGGCAGAAGTGCTCATGCTCCACATGGGTAGGAGATTGAGTAACGTCTTGGAGGAGGTGGGGGGTTCAGGGAGCCCCCAAGCCCCTTTGCTCCTTACCACTATCCCAGTCTCATTGCAGTTATTTTCCTGCTCATGGTCACACACACAAAGCATAAACAAGGGTTACCAGAGGGCCTCCTTACCCCCACAGGCCATGCACACAGGATGAGGATAGCTTCGGGGAGGAATTTTTGCCAGCATGTATCTTTTTGCTGTTGTTACAGGTTGGCATCTCCACAGAGCAGTGAGAGAGAGCCAAGTTTATTACTACCCAAGTTTATAATTTACAACCTGTGTGACTGAAGGCTGAAAACATAGCAATTTTGCAGGGTAATTCTGGGAAGTAACCATCCTGCAGCACCAATTATTAAAACCACTTGCACACAATAAAGCTATAAAGATTAAAAATATAGCACATTTGTCATTAACTATGGATGAAGTCATGTAATATGTATTATAGAGCAGTGCGAGGCCAGCCGTACACTACGGCACAGCCCTGCCAAGGAGCCCAAACCCCAGTCCCAGACCAGCATGCGTTTTGTCAGAGCCCAGGAACAAGTTTGTCATGCAAAATAAACACAGATGTTCCAGCAGGGACTGCAGCTCCCAGGCAGGGCCAGGCAAAGCAAGGGCTTTGGGAGGCAGGGCTCCGGGTGCTCGCCTGCTGCTCCGCATACACCACGGCATTGGCTGAGCTGTGAGTCATGCAGAGGGCACATCCTGCTCTTGGGCCTCATCTGCTCTGCTCTTCAGTCTATCTGTCCCTGGATATTCTGTCCTGAAACACACTCATATTGGCTCTG
>VZRX01017106.1:282142-317142 GCA_013398075.1 Notiomystis cincta | reverse complement strand
ACTCATTTGGAGCAGATGTGGCTAAAAGCATGAAACATTGAACAAACAGCTGCCACGGATCCAGTGCCATTGCAAGAGTACTCATGGTCCATTAATGCTGCATTCCCGGGCCGGGAGGGCAGCCCGGCTCTCCTCAGTGCTGTGGCTCCTGCGGCCCACCTGGCTCTGCCCTCCTCCCACACACCAGGGGCACTTGCCTCTGGATTTATTCCCACACGGAAACAGTAACTTTTTTCCTTTTTTAATCTCCAGTCTTTATATGCCCCTCCACATATCACACACAAGACAAGCAGCCAAAGAGGACAGTAAAGCCTCAAACGCCCCAGCTCAGCTTGGAAGAGCTCCCCCATAAATCTGCTGCCCACACAAGCTGATTTCAGGGGGGATGGAGAGACCAGATCTCAGCTCAGGGGCGTGGAGCAGACAAACAACATGAAACCTGCCCACATAGGTATCTGCAGAGAAAAGGAAACACATCAAGCAAAGCATAAGGTAGGCTGTTCCCTTGGATTTCAGCTGAATGCTAAAACTGGACTCAGCCAGACCATCAGCATATTCCTGGAGCCCAAAGCTGAGCACAGCAGCGATGGAGCTCTCGGTCTGCCCAACAGCAATTCTTGACACCAGCTAGGGCACAGCACTGGACACACAGCCGTGATAGGGATATGGGACAACATGGAGCTGGAGCTCACCAGCCAGAGATGCATCAGGCTGCTCTGGCTCTTAGGCAGTTTCTCACATATCCACCATTTTGGCATCTGAGGGGTTTCTAAACCATCCCCTTGAAGGCAGCCACTCTTCACCTGTTACTGACCTAAGCTCTCCTAACAAAATAATGTCAGGTAGTAAAAGGAAGTCAAGCCTGATGAGGTAAATACTATAAATTTACTATTAATTACCATAAAGCACCATTAATCAGAAGTCCTCTTTGAACAGGAAAAGGAGTATCTGGTTCTGCCCTGTTTAAAAACTAACTCCTGAATAGGGTCAACGGCAAGGAGCACAGAAAGAGCAAGAGACGTAGGCATACCTGTATCTTTAGTACTACTGCAGATAGAACATCTCACCAAGAGGACAGATAACACAAGGACACAAAGAGCGACGCCACGACCCCAATCACTTTCACGTCTTCATTCCATACCCTCCACCTTGCATGTGGGTCACCAGCACACAGTTGTGTGTGCCCTTACCAAATGGCATATGGTACCCCAAGCCCTGCGGAAAGAACACTTCCAGTGCCTGCAGGTCTCCAGTAGCTTACCAGAGATACATTTGCTGTTGTCACTATTTTACAGCTAAGCCAGCTGCCCTATTTCCCCCCAGCACTAGGATCTTCTATTCAGGTTTTCCAATAGCACAGCAGCTCCTGGGACTTGTGAGCCCATGGACATAGGTGGACACAGGATTCAGGGTCGTGATGCCACACAACCTCTTCCACCAGTGCAGGAACTCACCCCTGGCTCTGCAGTCTGTACTGCTGCCAGCTGCCAGGGACTCCCAGCTTACTCTTGCTTGTCCCAGTTTTCCAAAGGCCTCTTCAGCTAGCTGAACCTCGTTTAATTTTAATTGTCCTTCAATGCCTGCAGTTGTCTAAGCCACAATAGTAACAAAAAACTTAACCCAAATCAGTGAAGGAAGGACCAATACTCAGGGGAAAATCTGGTGTTTTCAGGTAAGTGAGGTACCTTGAGAGCACAGAGGGTTACACTGACATATCAAAGAACATCTCCTCCCTCAGCACCAGCCATAGGTAACACAGCAGCATAACTGCCACCATTAGTGATGTAACACACTGCCCTCCACTAACGCGCCTGGTGGTCAGGCCCGCCCTCTGATCCCATCCTTCCACTTCTCAAGTATGTTCCTGATCCCTGGATTCCAGGAGGCACAGTCCATAAATCAGACTGCCAGCAGTTCCTCCTCAAAAGGAGCAAATCCCATGCCCAACTTCCCTTTGGAAGAGATGCTCAGAAATTATTTTAGGAGATATTTGCAAAATGCCTATGTGGCTTAGGCAGTCAGGGAGAGGTGTATTTTCAATACACAAAAAGGTTTTGCACATGTCACTATGGATATATATGGCTAACTAACAATGTATTGGACAGTCACAGGAACACATCATTCCTAAACCATCCTGAAGAAAAGGCCAGGAAGTTTGCATCCCATTTATGCTGGATTTCAACAGAAAACAGAGAGCTGCTCCTCAAGTCTCCCAGAGATGCTTCTGGGTTTGTTTCTGGTTTCCAGGACCCCAGTGACATTCCACAAAGGCAGCAGCCCAAGACAGCCCCATGCCACCCTCTGTGTCTGCACTCCCCATCAGGCTCACATGGATTCCGTGCCTCCTGCCCTAAGGCCGTGGGAGTCAAGCTCAGCACTGGCCTATCCTGTGCAGCAACAGAGACACTCTGGAACACAAGAGTTTGGTTTAGTGATGGATGCCTACCTTCTGGCAACAAGTTCTCCACTACAGCCCTCCTTTCTTCTCTTCATCCCACAGGGAACTTGTGCCAACTTTTTCAGTTGGCTTCGGGTAAAAAGGTGGATCCTTCCACATGTTCCTTTGCAGTGACAAAACAATGGAAAAGCCACACAAGCACAGCAACACCCCCAAAGCCTGCACTCAAGAACATAGCTTTTGTGTTTGCTTCTTCCATGGGTTTGTCTTAAGCCTCTGAACGAAGGAAAGGAAAGCTGCACGATAAGGCAGGTTATTCTGATTGCATCTGACAGTGCTGAAGCACACCTATTGCTCCTCAAGAGACTCAGATCCCCTGGCCAGCAGGACTTGGAGCTGCAGAGAATTACATTGTCACACGTAGCCGAGTGCTCCCGGCTGCCACAGACAGTGCAGCACCAATGACCAAGGCAGAGCAGCAGGGCTCAGTAACTTGTAACCAAACAAGCCCTCCCTCTCCCAACACTGCTCCCTACGATTCTAGCAGCAGCTTCCTGCACTTGCTCTGCCTCAGCAGCCCGAACACTTACTAAAAATGCAGACCCAAGGCCATGGATAAAGAGCAGACATCCCCAGAAGGGTACAGGGAAACTCATCAGGAGTCTGCCAGCTCCTGCACTCATTGGTGGGCATGGAAGTGGCTGCACTTCTATTGTGAACTGAGGCTACATCAGAGAGAATCCCTCAGCAAAAGGTCAGCGACTAATCCACCGAGACCTGGCACAGTGTATCACTCACTTTGCCTTGGAATGACACGTGCACATAGGGAAAAAGAGACAGAAAATCTATCCTGGTAGAAATAACACCTCTGGCTACTGGCTATGGAAACTGCATTTCTGAAAGCCTCAAATCATTCACAAATGACTGAGATAAGCAGGGGAGGCAGCGAAAGCTGAGGCACGTAAGGGTGAAGGAGACAGGTGAGAGAAAAGCATCACATGTCTATATTCGGTCGCTGGCAGCTTCACAGCATGTCCAACTCCTATAATGGCCAATTCCTTTAATGGGAAATGCTGAGAAGATGGAAAAATCTGTGTGGACAAAGTTCAAAGGCACAAATGTTAGCAGGTCATCTACCCTGCAGATGCTCTCAGGATGCCAGGCCGGCCAGACCCTGTCTTCTGCTGACCAGAACCAGAGTAAGCACCCTGCTTTGCTTATCTGCAGAAATCCATCTGGCATTTTCTGCTCAGGAAGTGACACCGGAAATCCTATATGAGCTCCATGTTCCCAGAGGACACAGCCCTGCTCACTGCCTTGGTGCAGCCTGACCAACCTGTGGGCATGCTTGGCTCCTCTGACCTTCATCAAGAGTTAATTCTATCCTTTTCTACCCTAGAAACAGGCCCTGCATGCTTTGAACACATTTCAGACCAAATACAAATATCCAAGTCACAAATATCCAAGAGCAATTTGCCTCTCTCTGCTGTAACCAGGCTCCCTGGCAGAGCTGCTGTGGCACCCTGGGCTTCACCTGTTGTAAGAGTTCAACGGCTGCAGTAACAACCAGTAACATATTCCACACACAGGGCAAGCAAATGAGGGAATATTTAGCCAGTGCTCCTCTTCTGCCTCACAATTGGATGTGTCAATTGTTAAACTGCATGCATTTTCCAGCACTGCAGCACCTTTCTGAAAGGCCTTCACACAGTCCCCATTTCCACTGCAAATTGCTTCATAAATGGGAAGTTAAAGGATAATGTTACATTTTCCATTGCAATTAGGCAGGGCTCCTGACAGACAGAGATAATGTGTTCCACATACAGGTTGTTACTTACTAGAGAGGAAGCTGGGAAGGTCCACGCTTTCACAAGCCATTGGATACCAGTAAACCTGAGGCCAGGTGCTGGAGGCTCTGGTGTGTCCCTGTCTCTCCCACAGACCCAGGGAGGGACTCCATTGAAAGGAGTGGCCCCACGTCAAGTCCGCACAGCAGCAAATCCTCATCCAAGCCCCGGCCAGAGCCTCACACCCTTGCTCACAATTCACCAGGAGGAGGGAAGGTATCCAAGCCCTGTGCACGCTGACAGGTAAGTTTCTAGGTGAGCTAACCCTATTAGATTTGTCTGAGGTCCAACTTCACTTCTCAACCAGGCTGTGATCTTTATTTATCTGGATGCTCTGCTGTTGCTGCCTGGTGGAATAACTCTGCAGTGGGCTTCTCTAAGTCACCAACAGAGGAAGGGGAGTTTTGCTGGGACCTGATTGAACAGCCACGATGCACAGCTCCATCCCCTGGCCTTTACCTCTATGCATTCTAGAACAGCCTTTAGTCACAGTCTCTATGCACAGATACAGGAGGTTTCATATTTACCAGCAGACTCCTTTTGGGGGTCAACAGGAATTACTGACCAAAATGTGGCTCACCTCTGTGTGCCAGATGCTTATGCAATTCCCGCTCCTGTCACAAGTGAGAATGATCATGGACTTATCCAGCACAGGAGGCTCCTATCAAAGGCACCGGGAACAGCCATCCTCTCTTCTTCTGGGATGGCAAATCTCCCCAGCCACAGAGTGCTCCCACAGCATTTACAGCCAGCATAGCTCCGGCATTCAGGACATTAAGGACATTACTCTGCCCATCAGGCACTGCTACAGCAAAAAAGTGTGCAAAACAGCAAGTCAGGGGAGCACAGGAAACATATTTTCCACAATGCCTGTCTGGTTCTGCTGAAGATAGGATAACAAATTACATAAATCCTCTGCAAGACAAAAATCAACCAAAAATTTTTTTTTGGAGAAGAATGGTAGAGGAGGAAATGAAATGTTAATACTTAAAATTTAGGCACTATTCTTTTCCTTCCAGCCATTTTTATACATCAGATCACTTCTCAGCCCTACCAGCCTACATTTAGTTCGTGAAATAAAAGGAAATCCCACAAGTTATGGTGCTGATTTAGTTATTATTAGTTATTGCTACTGTTTAGAATAAGCAAAGTGTGGTAAGAAGAGTTGAAGTGTTGCCTGAGCACAGGTGAAGTCAAAGCAACAAAAAAAATTAGGCACTTGCCAAAATAATCTGTGCAGGTTGCAGGGATGAATTAAGTGATCCTCAGCATGGAGAAAGCAGAATTGAGAATACACCGGTTGGACTTTCTTTTGCATTTTTAAGACCCCCATTAAAAACCAAAGCTACCATGCCCTATTGGAAAGACCATCCAGCTGCCTGCAGATGTGTGACAAGTCTGCCCTGTGCAGAAAGGTTTACAGCTCTCTGGAAAAGGGGCCTTTTTTCGGTGATCCGGGCTTGGGGAGCAGGAGCAGTGCCAGGTGGGCACATCTGTGTGGGACACATAATCAGCTGGGTGCTCTAGTGTGTGACTCCTCATAAAATCCAGTGCTGGAACAGGTCATACTGCTCCCACCCTCACCCATCTCTTCTGCATCTCATTGGCATTTGAGAACATTAATTGACTCATTATTTAAATTCCTGTTCAAGGGAGGAAGCTGATTAAGGCAGGCAGATGCGGGATCTCCAGACAGCGTTGTTGTCCCGACAGTTTACCCGAGTTATTACAATGCTTAGGAGGTAATAGGCAGGAGAACAGGGCATGAGGCCTGGGAAGGGGGGTCCTTGCAGGATGGGCTTTAACCCACAGTGACACTGGCCTGGCCCTGACCAGGCTCCAGCAGAACAGCCCAGACCATCCCAAACCAAACCCAGCAGCAGGGGCTGTTCAAGACAACCCCTCTGCATGCACAACAGCTTTGCACAGCCTGGGAGAGGAGGAGGAGGAGCCCTTTCCTGCCCAGCTCTGGTGCAGTGTTTTTGCCTGTACTGAGAGCCCCACTGCTGGTCCCTTCACTTTCAGATGCACAAACATCAGCCTGAAGCAAAAAATATCCCTCATAGAACAGGGGGGTGCTATTACGAGTGACAAAGCAGACAATAACGGTTCCTTTGGTGCTGCTATGATCTGTCATGTAAATACACAATTAGGGACTTGTTAAAAGGCAGATTACATAAATATATATTAAGGTTCTTCTAAAAATGCAGACTACTAACCCACTGGAACTGAACAACTCCTCTGGAGCTGTTCAGAAACATGCATGAACATTAGAAGCACCTCCATTACCAACCCCAAAGTCCTGCAGCTTCTCCCACAGTTACTTTTACAATGTCTGTAAATGTATCTGTGTGGAGAGCAGATACTTCTGGAGTCTGCTTGCTTAGGGAACTGCTGTTCCACAACTTAAAAAGAGAAGGGGCCAAATCTATCAAAAGGTAGCATAAAAAAAGAAGACAAGCTAACAATTGTTCTAAAATCCAGACTGCACGTGGAGCCATTTCAGAACCTGATGGGTGCACTGAATTTCCATGGAAACTCAACCACCCAAAATGTACACACACTTGTGAAGCCAGAAGTAGTCAGAATCTGCCAAGGTAGATTTTGCCTAGCAGAAGGGAGTTAAACACTGAATAAAATTACTGGTTTTTATCCCCAGCATGATTGAGACACTACACTAACCCAAAGGTTAATCTCTATCTACAGCAGCAGCTCAGTTTATCTCCCTGACACCAATCCTGCCTCTAAATGTTCCCCAGCACTTGAGGGATGCCAACTGGATGTGTTCTGGTACCAGTGTGGTAAACAGTGCCAACAACACTCCTCCAGAGAATCACAGCCCAGGGAACTCTTCTCAAAGAATCCCTTTTCCACTGCACTTGGTAGAATGCTTGGATGCCTGAGGAGAGCTGGGAGAGAGAAAGAAAAGGTTTTCAGAGGAAACAAAAGCCAAAATTCCAGCTGAAGAGCTAGATCAGATCTCACTGCTGCCCTGACAGACAGCAGCTCTTCTAATAACAGATATACAGTACAGCTTAAAAAGTGTGATATGTGTGCCCTGGAAAAGGGGACAGGCAGCCTTACCTGATGTGGTAAGAAACAAGAAACCTACTTGATTCTGCTCAATATTTTGAAAGTGCTCAATTTGTAGTATCTGTCACTGTTTGCAAGCTTGAGATCTACATCACATTCCATCCTGTTCCACCACTGACATCTTCACATCCTTACTCCATATATCCTCCTCCTCAGTGGCCCGACCCATGCCCTGCCCCAAGACAGCTGTGACTGACCCATGGTTCTTACACAAAATGGCCATGACTGACCCACAGCCCGCCACAAGCCCTAAAATGGCAGGAACTAACCCACAGCCTGCTGAGCCCTCTAGAATGGCGGTGACTGACCCACAGATGGCTGAGAGCCTCAAAATGGCCGTGACTGACCCATAGACTCCTGAGAGCGACAGAACGGCCATGACTGACCCATACCCTGCTGAGAGCCACAAAATGGCAATGACCGACCCACAGATTGCTAAGAGCCCCATAATGGCAGCAACTGGCCCACAGCCTGCTGAGAGCTACAAAATGGCCATGACTGACCCATATCCTTGCACAAAATGACCGTGACTGACCCATGGCCTGCCACGAGCCCTAAAATGGCAGGAACCAACCCACGGACTACTGAGAGCCCCAAAATGGCGGCAACTGACCCACAGACTGCGAGAGCCCCAAAATGGTGGTGACTGATCAATGTCTTTACATAAAATGGCTGTGACTGACCCATAGTAAGCTGACAGCCACAGAATGGCCGTGACTGACCCATGGTGTGCTGAGAGCCCCCAAATGGTGGCAAATGACCCAGAGACTGCTGAGAGCCCCAAACTGGCAGCGACTGACCCACAGCCTGTTGAGAGCCATGAAACGGCAGCAACTGACCTACTGCCTCCTGAGAGCCCTAAAATAGATGTATCTCTGTGTGTGTATAAGAGGCAGTCATAGAGGGAGAATAAAGTCAAGTTTCTGCTTGCAGGGCTTCAGTACTTTTCATCTGGTATCCAAACACTTCTCCCCATAAAAGCTGATGCCTGTGTATTGAATAAACACAGCAAACAGCAACTCCTATGACTAAGAGGCACAGCACTTGGAGTGTCCACTTGGCCTCAGCTTTTGAAAGGTTGCTTGCAGGACTCCTCCAGCCATGCCCAGGTTTGTCAGGTTTGTCTTGCTGACACTGATGCAGGGGCTGTGGGAACAGGAACAGCTCTGGGAGAGCAGGAGCAGCAGGAGTTAAGCCCCCATAGTGCTTTACGGAAAATAAAAGCCGCTGTAAGAGGAAAGCTGGCTGCCTGACAAACACGTTCCAGCAAATATCATTATCTTTAAGGTCTGTTGCTTTACCAGTCAGCAGTAGCTGATAATAGCAGACACCATGAGAGCGTGTGGCTGAGGATGGAATATTCCCTGTAAAAACCCTGACTTACTTGCTCTCTCACAATGACCAGCTGAGTGCCCAACCCATGTGTCTGTGCCACGGGAATGGGAAGACAGACACTCTCTGCCCAGCTGCCCCTCTGCGGGGGCACAGGGGGCCTATGCTGGCTCCCTACGTCTGGTTTTACCCCCACATTTGCAGCTCAGTGCAGAGGACCAGGAGCTGCCAGCTCCCTGTTCTGCGTGGGGCTGGTGCTGATGAGCTGGGCAAAGGCTTCCCAGGCTCTAGTGCCAGGCAAACCAGTCCCTCCTGGCAGTGCCAGACTGGAGCCCTGGAGGCAGGAGCAGAGAGCACTGCATGGTGGCACTTGCCAGCTCACAGGCAGAACCAAGGAAAAAACAACCATTTGCTTCCATCCATGACAAAAAAATAGATTGTGTCATTCAAAACGTGACAGAACTAAGAAAATGCAGAGGAGAATGATCCTATCATTTTCTATTTTTTGTCCAGTCATACCCCGGTTTATTCTTCTAAAGAGGAGATTTTACAGAAAGAAAAAAAAAGAAAACCCACGAACCCCAACATTCTCCAACTACTTTTGTCAGAATTATTTAGACCCAAAGGGAAAGCAAGTCTGTTCTTAAGGACACAAAGCGAGGTAAATCCAGGTAAATGAGTGCTGGGATAAAGCCTGCACAGTCTCGGGGGAATGTCTTCCTTTTAATTTGCCAAGACTGTGTCAGGGGAGCTCGAGGAGCAGCTGAGAGTCCCAGGCCAGGGAAGTACACGTGGAAGTACACTAGCTATCGCTGCCCTTACTGCAGAGTGTACTCTGAACTACCATGGTTCTGTTTGTGGGGAACAACCAGCTGACAGCAATACCTGGTCCCTCTGCTTCTGCTGAGGAAAGACATATCCTTCAAGTGCTCCTTTACTGATAAAGGCAGACATTGGCCCTTAGTTACTGCTTTGGATTGCCAGTGTCCAGAGTCTAGGACTCCTTCTTTCTTCTCCACAGAGCTGGTGATATTAGTATAGGTTTTCCTTCTGTTTTCAATTCTTTGTCCATGACAGATTTCACAGCAGGAAACAGTTCTGTGGCATATGGCCACTAAATTACTGAAACTTCAGAAACTTCTGTCCATGAGTTAATTTTAAAACTGAAGAAACAGAATTTTTTTAAAAAAAAAACACTACACTAGACCACATAAAACCTTTCCCTCTTTCCCTATCCTTAGACACACTCTCTCCTGGGTTGCAGAACCAGCCTTGCCATGGCTGCCTCTGTACAAGGGTGTACAAATTGGCGTAATGTTCTGTAGATGCATCAAGACTAGGGAGGCACTGGGGGAAAAAAAAGCATCAAAAAAGGAAACTTTTAGAATTACCAATCCAAACCCACAGAATGACTGGAAAATCAGACAAACTAAAGCCACACAGGTTTGGGGCATCTCTGGTTCTCCCTTTGCCCTGTGCCAGGATAGATTCTCCTCATCTCAACATGAACATGTTCCTTCTGGAGTGCACAAGATAGCTCTGTGGAAGCATGTGGTACAAGGAAATTGTGTCTTCAGGCTCTAGCCAAAATACTGTGAAAAATACACTCTCTTGGGTCTGGGTTTTTTAACTTGACAAAGGAGGAACTGGGCAAACCTAATGATTCCAATGAAAGAGTTTGGGTAGGATTTCTTGTGAGGATATGCCACCAGCAAGACAAAGCTTGCAGGTGCAGGGGGGGTAAAAGCAGGCAAACACAGCAGCCCTACCCAGGCTGGGCACATGGGGCATAAGCTGGGCAGAACCAAGAGCCCTTCCTTCCCAGCCCAGCCCAGCTCAGCTAACCATGAAGGCAACGTGAGCACTGCGAGTCCAGACCAAAGCACCCTGGAGGCCCAGCAGAACCTCCCTGCAACCCAGGGAGCTCTTCTGCAACTCAGGAAGTTAATGCTGCTCCCAAAACCCTGATTGGATCTGGCACGGCCAAGGTTTCTCAGTGAGAAAATGTACAGTTCCCTAATGCTGTTGACAGAAAGCCACACTCAGACCTTTTCAGAGGCTCTCAGGAGTTATTATCACAGATTAACTATGGCGGGAGCAAAAAGGTTTAAAGTCTTGTTTATAGTTAGCCTGTGGCTCTAAATTAGCAACTTCTCTCTGAAATGATCAATTGAGTCACAGGCGTTAATGAGTCAGGCTTAGCCAGGAGGGGTGAGGAAGGAGGGAGAAAGATCTGGAGCCACGGCTTTGCAAAAAGATAGTATGAAATCTCAGTAATTTCTGAAGTCAAACTGTATTTTAATCAATGCCTCCCAAATCAGATGAAGAAGCCACACTGTGACTTTCCCAGCTGTAAAAAATGGAAGTCTGGTTTCACATTTGCATGATTTTGAAGGTCAAATGCCTGCTATCCAAGTCTTACTGATCCATATGGACTAGAAATGCCACAATATGCAATCATCATGAAGGCAGATTGTCTCCTGTAAATCTGTCCTTTTTGTAACACATTCCGAATGTACCGTATTGGATGGATTTATAAATCCATTCAGGAAACGCAGGCACTGCTGTATGGAGCGGCACTGGTTTGTGGGAGGGATATGCGGGATGTGGTGTGGTGCGTGGCTCTGGGAGCAGCAGGGACAGATGGCCCAGGCCTGCCCTCCCCAGAGTCAGTGGGATTGCTGCCATCCCCTGCACACGATGGAAGCCTGTGTTTGGGCAGAAAAGGGGCTTTTATTAGCACAAGGCTGAGTCAGTCTGCATCTAGGAATGAAAAACATTGGAAAAACAGGCAGGCAGGGCTGTGGAAGTCGTCCCCTGAAGGGAACAGGCTGCTATTTGTCTCCCAGTTCCTCGCTGAATGGTCTGGTCGGCGCATGGGGCTGAGGATCGGATGGTTACAATACTCTGCTCCTCCATTCCTCGGGCAGCGGAAAGCACAGGAATGCTGCTTCACATGAAACCAATAGCTGTTACTCCCAAGTTAGGGACTTTGGAATGACATGCCTTTTCCTTGGAGGGAAGGGCTGGGTGGTCCCTGCTCTCTTCCGCAGCCTTGGAGCACATGGCGCTTCCCTTTCTCCACTTTAACAAATCCCTTTACACATTGCCATTTTTCCTTCCAGCACATGCAATTGAAATGAGACATATGGAGACCAGCATGCAAACCCTGCAAACATTTCAGCTTTGCTTCAAAACTAATGCTAATCCGTTTTTTGAACTTCTTTTTTTTCCCCCACTTTTGCTACCTCTGGAGCGAATTCCCAAGAACCCAGAGGGTGGTTTAAGCCAACACAGCAATTCTCAGCAAGTGGCAGGGTGCCTGCCCACCAAACACTCTTCCTCTTGTCTTATTTTTTAATCACATGCAGACACAGTGTCACCCACAGCATTCCTGCAAGAGCCTAGGAGCTGCTGGCATGGAGAGCTGGGATCAGCACATCTGGGAAACCACATCCTGACAGCAATCCACCCAGAGCTGCATCACACACCAGCTCTCCTCTTTTTTCCTGGTGTCAAGGAAAAGCCCCGTACTACAAGCTATGAAAATCCTGCTGCAAGCCTGTGCTGAGCATTACCTGGGAATGAGGCAGGCATGAGCTGAACAGACCTTTACAACAGAACGTGCATCTGCCAAGACAGAAATACCCGGCAAGCTTCTGGTGCTGGCAGCGTGTCAGGCACGCAAGCTGTCTGCACAGCGGCTCCCAACAGGCCTCCTGGGCTCTGAGTGCGGGTCCGCACTGGCCACACGCCCCCTATCCCGTCACTGGAGTGTGCACCAGATCGGCAGGGCTCTGGGGAACAGGAACCCTTCCAGAGCCTCCCGTGCAAATGCTCTGCAGCAGCTCTGCTTTTCCCCCCTCTCCCTCTCTTTTTGTTCAGTTGCCTGGCATCCGCTAACCCACAAGCTGCTGTTTCCCTTTCCAAAGAAGCTCTGATGGGTGGAGGGCCAGGAAAAATTAGCCTAACTGATGAATGCAATCTCGACAGAAAATATGTTTTTTATCAGAGACCACATGTTGCCAACAGCAATTAAAGTAAAACTGGGAGATTTCATCGGATATAAGCCTTCATAAAAACCCCCTGGACCCACTGATCAGGTGTCTGTTGGCTCAAGAGGATTACTCGGGTGCTCCGGAGCCTGCTGCCTCTGGGAAGGGCAGCCAGGGCCCAGGGAGGGTGCCAGGAACGCCTGGAGCAGCACGTGTGTTCACTGGGAGCCTGCTGCCTGCCCGGCAATATGGCTGGGAGAATGCTCCCAAGCCTCAGAGGGAAGCACTTGGAATGCAGGCCACAGCAGGATGGAACCTGGCTCCAAGGTGTATTTTATTTACTGGCCTTGCCTACGGCCCAAGGAACAAGAGCCCAGAGAGCATTAGAGCTCCAGCTGATGATGACGTCCCCTCATTAGTGACATTTGCACTATCTATGTCACACTCCTTAACTGACAGAGGCTTAGCCTGTCAGCTGTGAGAGGAACTGAATATATCACCACAACTGGCAAAGGAATAACGGGAGTAAACGGCTCCAGCATCCATCTATGTGTGTGCAGCATGCACAGCAGGCAACCCCTGAGAGACCTTGGTGAATGGATCCAGAGAAGAGAGAGCAGTACGGATAATAAAGGATAAGGGGATGATGCAGTGGGCAAACAATAAGGAAGAGGGGTAGGGCAGGGGCAGGTGAGGATCACTGAGTGCAATCCTGGGAAGCTGAAACCAAGAAGATGTATTTTTTGACGGGATGAACCAGAGGAGGACAGCTTGTGGGACCTAACTACGAGTCATTTTAAAAGCCTCTGTACAAATAGTTATCACGCTCTAACAAGCCACTAAAACCACACAGGTCTGTTTTGGGTACATCATCACACCGAAGCCCATGCCAAGGTTGGAGCCCTCTATTTCCATGAGTCAGGTGTTTGTTTTAGTCCTGGTTCTGAAGACTTTCAGATAAGAAAAACAAAGCAGGATTTTGGGACTATCCTGGGCTCAGGGGGAACAAAGTTCCTCAGTCCCAGGATTTCATCCTAAACTGACTTTAGTAAGATTCTACAGTGACCAGCAGCATCCACCAGAGAAGCCAGAAAAGTTTATTCTTCCAGACTAGTATATGGGATCACGTAATAGATTTATGTCACTTTGCATATATGCAGAGAGAACTACATTCATGTACATACAGACAGACCCAAATGCAGCCATCCGGGGTGACAGTCAGCTCAGGTGTCTTGGACGCAGACATCTGGGAAGGTTTCTATGGCAGCACCTCCCACAGGGCCACAGCACAGGGCTGCAGGGACATGTCCTTGGTGCAAACCCAACCCCAAAACTCTGCAAAGCCACTATTCCCAAAAACCAGCACCTCTCCCAATGTCAGCACTTTCTCCACCTCACAGTGTCCTCTTGTTGTCACCTGTCACTTAGTGAGACCTTTTTTAAAAGGATAAATACCATTAAAAAGCTGCTGTACATTAGACTGCAGCATGGCCATCTGAGAGCCAGACCGGGGCTGCCACCAGAGCACCTGCCATGCCCCTCCACAACCAGAGCCACTGGATCCGGGAGTCTGGGAGGCCCTGCACCTTTCAGAGCACAGCTGGATTTTAACATATGACAAAAAAATGCCCACATTGCTGCCTGTGAGTCCTGATGATCTGTGACCACTGGTGTCACAAGCGATGATTTCAGCGCTGCTGGCACGACCTGCTCTCCCAGGCGTGGGGCTGGAACCTGTGCCACAAACCAGTGACGCTCTCATGGCTGCACTCGTCCCCTCCAACAGTGATACCAAATGACATCTGCATTTGGTCCATAAGCAGGGCAGTTCACCTGACACAGGGTGGCCCAATTACTGCTAAAGACCTTGTCTCTCTGATCCAGAGATGGCCCTGGATCCCAATACAGCTCCCATTTAAGAGTATTACAGAGGAATCAATCACCTGTCCAAAGGGAGTAGCACAGGGAGCTTGGCTGTCAGGAGAGGCTGCTCCTTGTGAGTGGCATGTCAGGCCCTGCCTGGAGAGTGGAAGTGACAAAGCGCCTGGCTCAGTGGCCAGCAGTGACCTCCAGCAAGAGCGGCGGCAGCAGCAAAGCCGAGGAGGCAGTGAGTGTGCCATGGGGAGAGCCAGGAGAAGCCCCAGAGAATCCTCAGAGCAAACAAAGCCTGCTCCTCCTGCCTGTGCACAGTAAGTGCCACGCCATTCTGGCCAGCCTGCATCGCCAGGGCGAGTCTGGGCTCCAGGGAGAAGGGGCACCAAGTGCCATCCTGGTCCAGACATTCACTTCTGCATCTGTTCAGAGGAAATACAGATAGAGGAAATCATCTCCTTTTGGCCCTCGGTCCCACCAGGCTCCGGACAGGAAGTGACTGTGTTTACAACTAAACAGGAGCAGAATTTTGTCAGGTGTGTGGATTATTTGCTCTGTAACACACAAAGGCAGGGAGAAGAGGCTCTGGTTTATGTAAGATACCTGCCTTGTTTCCTGTAAAACAGCCAATCCCATGTGAACACAGGGCACCAAGTGCACTGGCGTTTGTGGAGAAAACAGAGAGCAAAAGGGTTAAAGAAAATCTCTGTAAGGTCAGATCTAATCTAGCATCCTGATGCTGATCTAGAAGGGCACCTGCAAAGTAAATTAATAGCATTTCTGAAAAAAACAATCAAACCACCATTTAGGGGCTGTCCATAGAAATGGGAACAGGGTACTAATACTCTGATGGAGATATCAAAAGGATTACCCACGAAATGCTCATTTTTGACGTGCCTGTAAAATACATTCATTCAGAAAAACCCAGGGAAGGGACATAGAGATAAGCACCAGACATTAAACCATCTCCTTTGATTTTAACAAGTCAGAAGTTCAGTCCTAATGAGTGTTCCACAACCCTCAGGGACCCCAACATCTGGGAAAAAAATTCAGGAGAGATAGAAGCCCAATGCCCTCTGCCTCTGATGGAGTCAGAGTCCCCCAGGTCTGTGACCCTCAGATGCATCCATGAATGCCAGGAGCATGACATTACAGCTGAGGGTGACACAGGACAGAGGCCATGCAGCAAGGAGGAACTGTAGGATGAAGTCCAATCTCCATGGCAGGAGTAATTCCTTGCACTAGAATTCAATTCAGCTCTTCCAACCATAATGGGAGCCAGTGTGGAAACCAAGGGGAGCCAAGCTGAGAAGAAATTTAGAGCCTTTGTTGTTAACTGGGGGACAGTGAAACCACTGTGACATGTAACACAAGGACAGTGATGTGCTGCTCCTCCCTGTAACTCAGGGTTAGACATTTATTTTCCTGGAAAGGTCTCTAAGGAGCTGGGGATGCTACACACTACTCTTCATTCTCCACATGCTCCCATGGCCTTTTCCCAGGCCTGGCTGCCCATCCAGTGCAGTGTGACACTCCTCCTCCCCACAGGGCTCCTGCGGGAAAGAATTAGGAACACGAGGAAGTCCTGGGGGCAAAGCTTTTCTGGGAGCTAAGCTGTGACTCCACTGTGAGGATGCAGTGCCCAGCAGGCTGGACCAGCAGCACTGACATCAATGCAGCCAGGCTGATCATTTTGTGAAGACAATTTGGGCTGCATTTTATGCACAGCCTTCAAACACCTTGTAGTGCCAACATTTTTAAAAGGAGAGAAGCCACGTGGAAGCGGCCACCAGCCTCCCTCCATAACAGGCGCTGTGCCATTAGTCCAAAGAGCAATATCCGGTCCACACAAAGAAATGCTCCTGAAGAAATTAATTTGGAGTACCCTTGATCATGTCCTAAACCACAGCTGCAGATACGGTGAGTCTCCGTGAGAAAAACTCAACAGCATCCTCCACCATACCAGCACAGCTACCAGGGCAGACACGTTTTCAGGGCCTTATTTATCAGAGTATTTTCTTTTTTGTCCAGCTAAGTACCTTATTCTCATTAAGTCTTTATTTCACATGCTGGAATCTCAGTGGTCTGGACTACTAAATTCCATCTGATGCTTCCCATAAAGTTTGCTCTTTGAGCTCAGGCCCACTTAAGCACACAACATAAAAATCTACATCTTCCCAAGGAACTGGAGCTTGCTGCATTACCATGGTAGTGGGTTTGTGCTGGAGCTGGGGATGGTTTCTGCTTACCTGGATGGAAAGTAGTGTCAGAACACAAAAGGTTACCAACCAGGGCCCATGGGAAAGGATGACACTCCAGGCATGACATGCTGCTAATAGGCCTGAGAGCAGTGACTGCATGCTTTATGATGACAACAATTCACCCTCTTGCCTCTTGCATCCCCAAGTGATTTGGCTGCCCTGAAGTCCCCCAGGGGACCCTGGCCCTGCTGGCCACAGCTTGGCAGGGCCCTTTTCCAAGTAAGTCATCCCTGTCCAGTGCCGAGCTGTGGATTTATGCTGGGACATCCCGGAGTAAAGACTGAGAAGATTTATCGTGTAACTACCTCTGAAAATTATAACTGACATCTAATTTATTTTTAACCTGTTCAAGTGCTGGCTGAACAAAACAGGCCACCACCATCTTCTAATGGTCTGATTCCACCACATCCAGCCATAGGAAATTGGGAAAAAAATCCAGGGACAACTTATACCAGAACACAACCAGCCTTTCCTTGTCTGTCCCCTCTCACCTGGGCAACCCAGCATGGAATGGGCCAGACCTCTTACCAGCATGAGGGAAGGAACAGGAACCAAGACCTTCACCAAGTGGGACTTGGTTGTCAGACGGTGCCAGGTCTCCACTGTTCCCAGGACAAAGGTCCCTTTGCACTCTCCAGCATCTTAGATCACTTCCCATGCACTGTGAATTGCCTGTGAATCGATACCTGTGTCCCAGAACAGCCACAGAAATGGATTCTCTTATATGGATACTTGTGAACACTTTCCTTCCCGAGGCTGTGATGGAATTACAGGTGCTGTGGGTACCTGCAGCACTCCCTCCCTCCCTCGGGTCCCAGATGCCTCCTGTGTCCCTCACAGCTCCAGCCACAGGACACCACGGCGAAATGCACAGAGCTTATCATGATGCTGCCTTGTGCTGGAGCTGCCCAGGACTGGACTGGGAGCTATTTCTGATTAAGCTATAGGTATTTTAGGGAACTTCCCGTTGCTGCAGGACACTTGATCCTCACTCTGGCTTTGACAATTCAGCCCCTTTCCCTATGGGAATAAAATCTGAAATCCAATCCAACATGGTGACAACCCAAAATTTCTTCCTATGGCACAGATATATTTCTAAGCTGTGTCCTGGGCCTCTTCACACACAATCCACATCCACTTCCCAAAAGATCCTAGATAACTTGGTATAATGATTCCAGGCTGCTCTGGCTCCACAGGACTTGGTGGCAGATCTGGATGTTCTCAGGTGTTATGGGAGCACTCTGCACATAGAGACTGGAGCCAGGACTGCCCATGGTGTCTGGGATGCTGTGGGTGCTCTGGCAGCCTCTGCCCATCCCTGCACAGCCCAACTCCAATTACAACCTCATTCCACTTAACGGGGCTTTGATGGCAATTTCATTACTCAAGAAGTAACATTTATTAGTCCATTGTAATGTGTTGTGATTGTAACTCTAATGCTAATAGGAAGAAGTTTAACCTCATTCCATTTTCTATATAGTTAAAAACCTGGTTACAATGGTCATAAATCAGGGTTTCAAATGTCATAAAAGCAGAGTTGGGGCTCTACACTACGCGTATCTTTTTTTAATCTTTGCATTTCACATCAATCTCAGATCCAGTCTTTCACAACTCCACTTACAACCCACATTTTATTTAGATTATCATTATGATAGCAGAAAAAAATCCTCACCCTGCATATAATTTGCATGATTTAGGTAGACTGTGTTTTCAATTACATTAATAACCTAAAATGAGGCAGACTGATTAGAAACCTTTCTCTCACTTAGAACGAATATTTTCATTAGTGATGTCTTTGGAGATGCCCCTCCTTCCTCAGCATTCCACACACACACCATGAGGGATACTGTAAGGGAAATGCTCCCAAACTTTGGTGCCAAGGGATCCTGCTCTTCACAGGAATCCAGAGGCAGAATGGAAAGACCCTACAGATACCAGTGCAGCTAGGCTGGAACTTCACCTCATCTCTTCCTTTAAAGGGCAGATCATTTCAATTTCTTCCTCAGCTATTTTCAGAGATGCTGCGTAGAAAATAACTGGTTTTGTCCCAAAGGCATTTCGATGCAAACACAAGATCTGGATCCAGAGTGCCTCCATCGTGCCTTCAGTTGGCTTTTTCCCTGGTAACCCACAGACTTTAACAACAAAGAACATGTACTAATCATGTCAAAAAGTTGAGGTTTGAGCTGAGACACGAGGAACCTCAGCTTCAGTCTACAGAGGAATGATGGCCCTGGAGGCTGTGCCTCACTGATCTTACAGCCTTGACACTAAGCTAGCTTATCTACCACAGCACAAATGACGGCCATAATGCCATGCCATGCCATGCCAAGCCAAAAAAAGAAAGAAAAGATTGTCTCTGAAACCTTTTCAGTTTGTTCCTCAGGATCTCAAGATGAGCTGGAAGATAGAAAAAATAGCATACAGTAAGCACTGTTAATCACAGTATTCTTCTTCCATCAGTTCAAAAGCCTCTGCAATGCCCCGAGGCAGACACCCAGAAATGGAGTGTTCTGGTCCTTGGTCCCCAAAGCTGGAGCCACCAGAGCTCTGTGTAGTGCCTCCTCACAATCTTCACTGCCAGATGTAGGAAATGCTGCTCTTGGAGACCACAGAAGGGGAGAGAAGATGGGCCCATTCTCCTGCTGCAGTCATCCCACAGCCTGTGATTTTGGGTTTGAGGCAGAAATGGATGTGCTTTTTTAAGCAGTTTGCATCTCAGGCAAGGTTTTCCTTTGAAAGGGCTCCCCCTCCTTACACACCCGGAGATGGACTGACAGACCTGTCACAGCCAGGCTCCCTTGCACACCTGGAGAAGGGCTGACAGGGCTGTCAGAGCCAGAGGTTCAATGCTGTGCTCTGCTCCCAGCCACTCCAGGTGCCGTGGAGCTCTGGTCAGACTTGAAGTCCCAGATGGAGCCGCTGGAATGTGAATGGATGGGCCTGCAGAGCCACATCTGGTTCCTGGCCACTGCCAAAAAATCCATCTCTGCCTTTTCATCCTGCCCAGGGAGGGCAATGCGGCTCCTTAAATATTTTAAGTCCAGGGGCAGCGGGGAGGGACTGCCAGGAAGGGAAAGCACCTCAACCCACTGCCTTGTCAAATGCGGATGCTGGCACGCTCCCACAAAATGCCTGATGGGTCCGAGCCTGAGGCAAAAAGCTCTGCCCAGCCCCCATGGCAGCTGTTTATCTACTCCATAGATGTGGGAGGACTGCTATTCCTACCTCCACAACTCTCTGCTCCATTGCCAGGGGGAGCCTTGGCTGGGAATTGGACTCTGAAATGCATGCAGCACAAACCCAGTGGCATCTGTCTGTGCTCTGGAAAGATACTTCCGAGAGCAGGGACCTCCCAGCCTTCCTGTCCCACTCAGACACCTGTTCCTTCCAGCACTCCTGGGATCCATCCTGCCTCCACCCTGCACAGGCAGGGATGTTGCAATGGGGATGCAGGAACAGAGATCTTTTAAGAACCAACTGTGTTTCGTCCCTCCAAGCCCAGTCCCTCTTCATAAGTTTTCAACCAAGGCAGCAGCAACAGCAGCATCTGCTTTCAGAACAGGCTGACTTTGCTCAGTCTCAGGGTCTTCTACATCAGTTACGCACCTGAAATGTTACCTGGACAAATAAAACGAAGAACCTCCTTCCCTCAGCAGAATTTCTCCCTGCAGCTTCAGCTCAGAGGGCTTTCACTGCCTGCTCTTGGATGTGTTCTCCTCTAAAATCCCACCCAGCCCCAGCACTGCACAGACCAGGCCTGTCTCTCAGCTCCTTCCACCTGCCGCTCTTCCTCCCAGGCTTCAAGTCCCTCTCCTGATAATGAAACCAGTTTGGGTCTCTAGTGAAGGGTATCGAAACCCTTCTCAAAGGTTCCCCCACACCACGCCAGCACACAGGTAGCATGGACCACGGAGCTCGATTCCAGCTGTACAGACAGTTTGAAATGCCCTCTGACAGCAGGCACCTCCAACAGACTTGCTGGGTTTGTGACAATCCTGCAAACAAATACTGTGGTGCTTAAAAAAAAATAAACCAACAGCTCATGAACTGTGCTCTGTTTCTGCTGACTAAACATCTTCTCCTGCATCAGGCAGAGCAGACCTGGGAAATGCGCTGAGCCATCAGCCTACAGACGCTTTTGAAATGACAATCCAGAGGTGCTGATTCCCTTTCTACAATTGACATGACTCCAGGGACACCACAGGGCCATGAAACTGCCTAACAGAGATGTCCCTGCCAAGATGCCACCGGTACCATTCCTCATAGGCACTACACAGGGAAGGAAATGTCAAAACCTATTTATTTAGAAGAAATTTTATCCTGCTCTGAAAGCACCTTCACCCCAACAGGCTCAACACAGAGCGAGGTGATCATCATGTGTCAGTGCTTGAACATAAACTTTATCTAGTGCTTCCACCTATGTTGTAGATCAGCAAAAATTATTCTCTCATATAATTATGGGGAGGGAAGGGGAAAAAAAACCAAATACTCTCTGGGACTGCTGTGCACTTGGTGCCATCAGCAAAGAACCTCCTCACTCTGCCAGCGCACCAGCGCAGCCCAGGCCTTCCCTGCTCACATACACTCACGGATCCAGTTGCATGATGCTGTCATTCCTCATTGCTCTCAAACCAACCATAATATCAGAAGATACCAAGTACGAGGGATGGGAGGATTTCAACCCACTCAGCAGAGAAACGGGTGTCCAAATGCTGTGTGCTTACAGATATTTCACACCTTGGACTATCACAGCTGCCTTCAACATTACCTGCCCTTGGTAAGTTTTGGACTTTTCTTATTTTCATCACCCAATTCCACTCTCATTCACATTTTCCACAGTGGCTGCTCCTTACTAACATCAGAGGTGTTGAAGAGAACGAATCCAAGCTCAGCACACCTTGAGCCAGGCTCCAGTGACAAGTCAGGCAGAAATAAGCAGCAAGCAATAAATGTCCTCTTCACAAATCCTTGCCAGTGAGCCTGGCCAGGCTCTAATTCCACAGAGGGTACGGGACTGGGCACAAGCCTTGGGGTTACAAAGACCATGCCCCAAAGCAGCTGTTTCAGCCGTCCGGCACAGCTTGTGCGCAGCACATTTGAGAGATGCCCTGACACTCCTAACCACCATGGATAGACAGGGTGCAGACACTACTGCTTTCTTCCCCCATTTCCTTCCCATCACAAATAGTATCTGTGACATACAGGATTACGAGGGAACAAGGAGCTGGGGAGCAATGAACAGCCAACTGATGGAGAGTTCTCTCCAATCAATGTCACAGAGTTAAACATATCCCTACAACCTCACCCCTGACTTCTGAGATTCAACTCCTCGGGTGAACACTCAGCTGTCAGTGTTCAGGTTAGCAGCTGTACACATCTCCAGCCTTTGCTCAAAGCTCCGTAATGAAGAGACTGAGTTTTTGATACAATCATAAAATCACAGCCAGACCCTTTCCCTAGAGCCAGAAATCCCCTCTTTTGGTTGCCATGTCATGGCTCTCACTCTCAGATCAGACATTATACTTAGGAGCCCTGCAAGTAGGCATAAACAATGGAAAATAAAACCCAAAGAAATAAACTTTTAAAGCTTCACAGAGGAAACAGCTCTAGCAAACCCTATCCACATCTGGGCTGGGAATGTCAGTTCTGGAACACTTGCTGGGGTATCCAGACAATTCATTCAGCTGCTCAGCTGCTTATTGACAGCTGCTTTACATGAGAAGGAAGAGCTGCTACCACCTACATTCTTCTGCCCCAGCCTAGGATGTGGTAAGCCCATAAGGCTTGTATCTCAGTGTTTTTGTTACAGTCCATTTTTGATGTATGCCAAGTAATTGCTGCACAAAAGATCCATTTTCAATCCAGCACTGTACACCGAAGGTAAAACACCTGTCAGCAGGCTATTAACAAGGCAAAGGAATAAGGTTACTAGAAAGCAAACTTGTGCTTACAAGCAAAGAAGGGCAACAGACCTACTGCAGGATCAGCACCCTCTGGAGTCTGGCTGGCACCTACCCTGGAAGTGCAGCAGATGAGAAGCCCAAAGAACTGCCCTGATGCCAACTGATAAGGAAGGAAATTTCCTTTTCTCCTCCCTCACAACAGTGTGCGGTAAAGTCGCTATAGCTCTTTGTCCTTGAAGGCCAACATCAGTAGGGAAGACATCTTTAAAGAGAAGTTATTCCCCAAGTTCACAGCTGATATTCCTTTCTTATTTAGGGGAATCTCTGGGGACAGGACTGTACCAACAGAACTGGGGTAGGACAAGGTAAAGGTGGGGCCTTGTGCTCCCCATTACTGGATTTTGGTGGGGGGGGCCATGGGAACTGACATGCTTTGTACTCATCAAGTAAGTAAATATATCGACTCCAATGCAGCCAAGAAAACATGAACTAGGCAAGATATAGAGGCCCTCACCATCTTGTCACCCTCCAAATGGGAGAAATGCAGTTAACAGCACTAGAGAAATGTTTCCTATTTGATTTTATTAACTGATTGACATGAATTAATGCATTGGGATATTTGATTGTGTCATAAAATGTGTATATGAACATCATGATTCAATTTAATGTACCCATTACTGCTTGATGTGCCATTATATTAGACTAAATTAAAAGATTTTTATGGAAAAAAATTACAATTAAAGACTCAGAATTGATTACATTCATAACTTAGAGGATATTCACTTCTATTCATGTTTTGAATAATGACAATAAAAGAACCAGAAAACAACACAGACCATGGAAAGATGGACAAAATAAAGTGTGGCAGAGATAAACAGAACAAATGGAATGAGGGGTCCATAAAACCCCACCTTCCCAGAGACTGGGAACAGCTGAGCACAAATCATCAGCACAGCAACAGTCTTCCAGGACAGCAGGACTTTTGTTGAGACCCCAGTGCAGACGAGCTAAAGGAACACAGAGGCTGACACGTTTCCCAAGCTCTCCTGGGGGATCTCTGCTGGAGTTTGCCCTGTGTGCTCTGTGCTGTCCCTGGCACATAGTTACAACCCTGGACTATAGCTGAAGTGTTTAACCATGCCGTACAACTCGTGTGCTAGGTGTCTGGTCATCTGCTACTGTAAGGCTGAGTAGTGCTCTGTACCCACTCAGAGGTGTTTGGTAGGTGAGACTACCTCAGGTTTTCACATATGTCCTTGTGCTGCCAGACAAAGGGACCCACATCACTCCATGTCACTCCATTTCACCCACTGCACGGAGCCAGGGTACAACATTTCAGTTCAGTAACTCAGCACTGTCTTAGGGACTTAAGCAGCAGAAAGAGACAGGAATTCCCAAAGGGAGAAGTCTCTGCCAGAGGACTAAAATCAGCCATGGCTGGGGCTATCTGAACTTTCCCTTTTTTTTTCGGGGAAATGAGAATGGTACTAAGAGACCCCAAAAGATTTTCTCAGTGTACACAGAAGCGACTCTGGAGAAGGGGTTTGGACTCTAGACAAACCAGAATCATGATTCAACTGAAGCCTGGCCTGAGTCATGCCTCACCTCCTGTGGACGGGAGACTCTGAGCAAGAACCGTGCACATTTCTCAGTAGTGAGAAGGTAAAGAGCGTCTCATTTTCCAGTAATTCAATACCCCAAATTATCCCACAAAATGAGCAGCATTTGAAGACCCACAGCTCTTTTTCTCTTGGGAAAGGAGGGAATGACCAGCAGGATGTGCTAACTAGCCTGTTCAGTCTGGGCATCAGACCTCGAGATTTTGAAAAGACCTTGTGGAGACGTGCATGAGTAAGTGGTGAGGGCCTTGTGGAACATCCGTTTGAAGACATGCCAGCGAGTAAAATTGTTGGAGGAAAAAAAGTATAACGCACGTCAGGTTTTTAATTACATGTCTATTTTCCCAACAAAGAAGTGCAATTAAAGTTAATCATGTCTATTACATTACACAATGCCTCCCTTCATAATGGAGCCAGGCCTGCATGAAGGAAAAGCACATTAACACACAAGTCCTGTTTGTAAATAGGGATGTTCTGCACCCTGAACACACTTGGATACAACCATGCTCAATTATGTATCACCCACTACAGCACACTGCTCCACCAATTCCTTGGGGAGTGGCAAGAGGTGAAGCACTTCCAAACCCCGGCATCTCCAGAGATGTTCTGGATGTGCCCACAGGTCCTGGGAGCACACAGGAGGGTCCCCTGCCTGCCCGTGCCAGCTGCTCTCCCCCTGCCCTGCACAGCCCTGACCCTGAGCAGGGACTTCGCAGGACTCCGGCAGCCTCAGCGTCAGGAAGGCAATAAACAGGCTGAGGAACAGCAGCAAAGCTCAGAGCCCTCTATCACCAGCCAGCCAGCGCAGTCTGATGGAATCTAAGAGACATCATGTTAACAGGATAAATTTTGCTCTCTGGTGTCAAACCAGAGTAGTGCAGTTCATTATGGGATTTAATTCTTGTTACAGCAGGTGTAAATAACAGCAATTTGACTTTTCCCCCCCAGCAATTATAGAAATAGTATTTTCTGCTTTAGTCTCATTTTATAGCTTTCTGTGGCTGCTGCCATCACTGTCCAACTCTGCCTTCACACACACGTGGTGCCTGAGAGAAGCACTCAACAGCTGGGAGGAAGGAGGTAGCTCTCAGAAACAGCAGAGTCAAAGCTGGTGCCCATCCATCTCTATCCACAGCAGTGGCTGTTCTTGGACCATCCCAGGGCAGCTCCCACACCTACAGTGTCCAGCAAGGCTAGGGCAGCTGTGGGCAGCTCTGCAGCACACACTGCTGCCTGGGATGGAGGATTCTTCAGAGAAACAACATCATCGGCAGTGCTGAGCCCTGCAGCAGACACTATCCGAAGAGCCTGTGCATGCCCTGCTCCCCGGGCTGCCCTGCTGAGGGTCTGGCCTCTTAGCAAGGAGTGAAAGAGCTCAAGATGGATGCAAGCCTGAGGAATGTTCCATGTGGTTTCCAGGTACTTTTGGCAAAGCCCCATTTCAGAAACTCCTGCAGAGCACAGCCCCTGCATTTCCAGCACCAATCCAGCCACCAGAAGAGGCCGAGATCAATAACACCATTGCCATGCAGCACAACGCCTACACAAGCCTGCTGAATCCCACATCTTAGCCCTCAGACAACTCTTTCTAGCAACTGACTGATTTCCAGTACCTTGGTTCCCAAGTTTTTCTTTTAATTCTACTATGATGGCTTGGCTGCATTTCTTTCAGGCTGGCAAGCCTGAGTAAATCCAGTGGAGCTCTGACAGCTCAAACTGCTTTTGCTGTGCTGATGAACCAGCTTGGACAAAACCCCAAAGAAGCAAATAATTTGCAGAGAAAAAAAGTTTTCATTTCAGCCAAGTCAAAGCAAATAACCAGTGCAGGGCATTCTTAACAAAGCTGTCTGAATTAGTTTAGTCTTCAAAACAGCAATTCCTAAAAAAATCTGCTTTGATAAAAGGCAAAGAGAAGGGGAGGAAGGGAAGAATCCAAACACAGTAATTTTTTTTGGTGAGCACCTCCAATAGCAACCACTCTCCCTCTTGCTCAACCCAAATCAGACTTCTAGATTTTCATGTATTTAATTTTCTTTGCTTTAAAAAGAGTCTCTGCAGCTGGCTGGGAGGGGATTAGGTGGTGGAAGCATCCACCTGGACAAAGATTTGCCTGTAAGGGAAAGGAAATTTGGCAGACGGCGTCAGGAGCGGAGCTGAACCCACCCAAGCACTAGTTATTAAAATCACACACTAACTCTTTAGAAGCTGCTTCATCTCATCAAAATGTACATGCTGATCTGAACCAGTACTTGAAATTCCAGCTGCAGAATGCTCACTATTATTGTAGAAGAAATGAAGTGTTTTATGAGGCTACTTTCAGAAAATTGAAAGACCGTGAAAGAGAAAACATACGATAGGATGCTGCAGTTGCCAACTGTTGTCAAAAAGCTATATTCAAAGGAAAAATAGAAATTTAAAAATCACTTAATGGCTATAAGTTGGGTCTGATACATACAGTTGGGCTTACTGAAATAATTTTTAGCTACACAATTGATCTACATATAAAATCCCTCTGCACAGCACATATCACCAGGCTGAAGCGGCGACACCAAGCACAAGGCAACTGTTCTACATAAAGCCACAAGAACATCATTTAGCCAGGGTTCCTCAACAGGCAAGGAGTAACAGAAACTAATGGCCAAGCACGTCCCACGTGGGGTAAATTAAGTCAGAAAAATAGACACACAAATCTACAAGCCTCTGGAATGGAAGAACTTGCCAGCTGTGTCGACGGGAACTGCAGCTCTCACGCGTTTTTCCGAGAAGCCTGTTCAATGCAGCCCTTCCAGCACACCTGCCCACATCCCTGAGGAACACTCGACCCAGTCAGTGGCATTCCCTGGCACACACAACTCCATGCAGTGCTCGTTGTGCTTTGGACAGGGCAAGAACATGAAACCAGATGATTTTAACAATCTCAGCAAATCTTTGTGAACTGGGACCAGGTGTGGGCAGGGAACTTGAACTGGACCCTGTCCCTCTTCCCCACCTCTGCTCAGCTCCATTCAGCTGCTGTTTGGATTCATTTTTCTAACTTGCCTCTGGCCTTTTAACCACAGTTCCTGCAGACACACACAGACAGCACCGATGACTCTGAAGGAATGATTCACTAGAATTATTAGTGGATTAGAGGAAGTGGATGTGGCAGGCTGCTGTGTCCTGGCCAGACGAGAGGCCCAGCTCCCAAAGCTGGGAGGCCCTCGGCTCAACCTGCACGCTTTAATACTCAGGAGTCCCAGATGGGAGTAGAGGGTTATCTGCCTTCCGAGCAGCCTCCATGGCACTTAGTATCTGGCATTTGTCCTGCGTTTATCAGCCCCAGCCCTCCCTGATACTCTAAGGCACCTTGGCATTTCCCAGGTGAAAGCACAAGGCCTCAGTCATCTTTCTCAGTCCCCTGCTTATACATAGAGGAACAAACAACTCCTCCACAGTCCTGCCGGCAGTAATGTGCTGCACAGTGATATGGCAAATAAAATTATTTCCAATTCACCACATGGAATAAAGGTCAAAGCTCCAAGTGATACACTCAGAAACAACTTGTAGGGGACGGACAGCTGCTCTCCAAGGAGGAACATGACACCTTGCTGGGAGCAGAACTCTTCCACCCGTGGCCATCCTCATCTCTGTGCCACTGTCCTGCCTCAGAACACCCCAGGGCCATGCTTGACTCTCCTGTCAGGAAGGGCCTCAAATGATACTTGTTGGCAACAACACCACCCAAGCAATGGAAAAATTAGGTTAGGCTGCCAGGATGGAGCCTCATGGCTCACACAGCCACTCCTGGAAAACTGGGAGCTCCCCTGGCACCTTACCCCAAACAGCTTTTCTTCTTTGGAGAAGCAGTAAAAGCTTATTGCTGATGATTAGATATTTAAGGAATTAATACAGCTTCATACAGAAAGGTCTTGTAGGACACAACACAGGTGAGCAGCTAAGCAGCTCAAGGATTCTCTTCCCGAAATGCCATACCTCAAACCCCTGTGCCAGTTCTTACCCAAAATCATTGGAGGATTTTCTCCACACATTCCTCAAATATAAGAAACATCAGTAGGTGGGACTCCAAGGCCAAAGGAAGATCCATCACTCCCGAGGGGCCCACCCCAAGGCCTTGACCCCCCCAAGCCCTCCAGGCACACAGCAGGTGACAACAGCATGGGCTCGTCAGCTCAGCTATTGTGTCTTGTTAGCTTAACCAAACTCCAAACTCCGTGAGGAGCATCTTTCCCCCTCAAGTTATTAAAGGATAGATTTCTTTTAATTAAACTAATTTACATGGCTAAATTGGATTTAATTACTCCCATTCATTTCATTAATACCTCTCTTTGATTGGAGAAAGGCAACTTTTCTAATTGCTCCAAACAGGACTGGGTGGCTCTGCTCTCACTCCAGCTGGCATGAGGAAACCCCGGCTCTACAACACAGAGAAGGGCTCAGCAAAGATTTTGGGTATAAACAAGCTGGACAGCTTTTCCAACCACACATGTGCTGTGCATGGTATTTATCATCACAAGACCTAACATTTATGGCATGATTCAAAGCAAGGGAAAACCCACTGAAAATTCTTTTCAAGTACCTTCTATCTGCTCAAGAGAAATGCAAGGAGACAGACAGCAATTCAACCTGCTTCCCCTCATGTACTTTTGAAAAAAATCAGCAATTTTGAAATTGAGGGCTCAAGACATTTTTACTATGTCCCTCAGCCAGATAGCTCACTGATATAACTATCAATTTTTTTAACTGCAACATCCAGCCCTTCCTCATTTTTACAATTTTGGACTTAGAATGTATCAAGCTGCTGCCTAAGTTATCCATGAAGCCAAAGAATCAAGCTTCCCGCTAGGCCAGAGGTCACCATATTGAACTCCATGGAACTGTCTGGCACACCCCAACATCCACCATTTCATCCTACCAGGCATTTCCTCATGTTGCCAAAGTTCAGTGACACACAAGCACACGGAATTCCATGCAGAATTCACAATACACTAGGTTTCCCGACCCCTGCACCCATGGCTCGGCGATTTCCCTCATGCTGACTGCGGTGTTGCCATTGGTTGCACTGGGGGCCAGGCTGGACATAACCTCCAGAGCACACAAGAGCCCCACCAAAACCACACAGGTCATGGCAGGAACACCGATTTTTGTCCTGTATATTCCTGTTTGTTCCTAGGTAAAACAGCCCTAATCCCACCCTCGTGGCCTTATGCCTCAAGAGGGCTGACTGCAGCCCATGGCTGAGAACAGCAGACCTAAGCTTTGTACAAAGTACAGGAATTGACACTTCTACTCAAGCATTCCCAAAGATACTACTTGCAGAACAGCCAGCGGGCTACCCAGAGCCAAGCTGGTGACTTGTTTGCCAGTGGAATGGTCCCCAGCCTCTGTCAGAGCTGTGTGGGCACGTTGCGACCTCCTTCTTCAGCCGAGGTGAATGCACGGCATTTATCCAAGACAAACGCAAATCTCTATACTATTTGGCAGCAGTTCCTTTCATTAGATACAATTTTCTGCCCCCTTTCTCAACATGTAACTAGTATTTATCCAACCACACATGATGTGTGGCCTAATTATCACTCTAATATTTTTCCGAAAGAAAGAAATGAATGTAATTAACAAGGAACTAAGAAACCAGGCCCCCCCCTCCCCCCCCCGCTTGCTATTTTTATTTGGTTTTAAATCAGGTTCAATAGTAATCACAGTGGTTTGGTTGGAATCAGACATGGTATTTGGATTCTTTGCCAGCACTTCACAGATTCTGAAAATCACAGAATATTTCAAAATCAAAACCTCACTACTTATCTGGTCACTTCTCGTCACCTCTCAAGTCACTTTAGTATCTTTACAGATTATTCATTAGAAAAGATTTAAGAAAACAGTGTCACCAAAAACCCAGCCGAAATATGTACTGTTCATAGGAGAAATTATCTGACCTAAGCACAGGGCTAATGTAATTCAGGCCCAAACCCCAAAATTACCACCATGACTTCTACCATTAGCTTTCACTGTTTCAGCAGCTTTTATCAAAGATTTGAGAAGGCTTTTCACCTGCAGGAGATGTGTCTCCAGTGACACAGAAACCCTCTGCTTTTCCAGTTGGGCACAACAGATCCGCTGGTTCCTGGGCTGGGGCAATAGCATTCCTGGCTCAGAAGTGACACTAAATGCAATTAAGGAAAGTGAAGATGTAAGGAAAGAAAAGTCTGAAAGGAAAAAGCTGTGCCTCCTGCCATTAACCCCTCACCTGTCACCTGCCATGGTGACCCACCATCCACTCAGCTCAGGATTTTGTAAGCAGCTCTTGAAGCATCTCCTTCCTCTTCATCCAACAGCCCCACTGCTGAGCTCTGATTTCAAGAATTCTGGACAATAACCAGGCTGCAATTACATGCTTATGCAAAGTTATACTGTCACACTTAGGAAATCACTTGAGAACACGGTTAATTCCAGGAATATCATGTCCTTATTTTTCAAATCCTGCGTGGGAGAAACAGCTTTTGGTTCTGTTTGCATACTAAAAACTCTGCGTGCCATCGCACAACAGGTTGCCCAGTTCTTACAAAAATAAGGGTCAGATGCATCCATCAGTCTGAGGGGCTGTTCTGACTGCAGCACAAGTACCGTAATTCCCCCAAATTCAAGGTGATGTGAATACACCCTGAGTGTTGAATAATCAGGGAAAAAAGCATGTGTGTGGGTTGTTTGGGTGTTTTTGTTGGGTTTTGTGTTGCTTTATTGGTTTTTTGAGGGTGGGGGAGTTGTCAACATCAAATAAACATCTTGGCATGGCCTGTCAAGGAACACTTGAATGACCCAGTGTGTGACACAAATGACCCCATGAAGGCCAGCTCTGTGTTTGGGAATAGGGAGAAGATTTGGGAAATATAAATGTCTCCAAGATTGGGGTATGGCTTGAAAACTTCACTCGAATCGTGCCCCCAACAAATGCTTTTGCTGTCGAGTAAGGAAAAAAGAAAAAAGTGCTGTTTAAAATGTTTGATAATCTGACAAGGCCATAAGGCTTAATGGAATCAATGATTACACACAGATGGATGATTAACTCTCGAGGTTTAATGTTAAAAAAAGAGTGCTGGATTGCTACTTAATGGAATTACACTGCCCATATGGAAAAGAACTATAGCCTGCCTATACCCAGAATTAGGGAACAGGTGGTCGATCTGGGCAGGACTGCTTGGAATGCACAAAAGCGTGCTGAACTTGTAAGTGCCAGAAAAAAAGAAAAAAACTCTTCCAAAGTGTGTTAACTTTTCCTATCTCAGAATTGTAAACGGCAGAACTGAAGGCAGAGATCCTCCCAGCCCCTGTTCCCAGCCTCAGCCGCCCCGTTTGCTGCAGCTGCTGAGCACAGTGCGGCACGAGTGAGGGACGCTGCCGGACCCGCACAGACAGTGAGGGTCAGGAACAGCTGGCCCTGACTCTGTAATCTGCCATGCCCAGCCTAGAGCTATGTGAGTTCTGCTGCCTGCCTGAAGACTCCAAGAAACTCCCCATCCCCACAGCAGAGGATCCCCACAGAACAGGCTCAGGCTGCTGCAGTCCATCCCACCCTCCCCGGCCATGCCTTTCTTGGAGAGGACCATGAGGCCACCGCTGTAGGACAGTGTGCTTGGGTTTGCTGTGGTGCCGTGCTGACAAACTGCTTCTGTTTCTGGAAGGAATCCTCGATGATCCTATTCTCAGAAAAGTGACCCCTCGTCCACCATGCGGAATGCATGGAAAAGTGAACTCTCTCACAGCCTTTGCTCCTGCTGCCTGAAGGCCTTTGGGCCTGCCAGACACTCTTACTTGCAGGAGCTCTGTGGTATCCCATTTCAAGATCCTCCAAACACTCTGAGCCTGTTCATGGGATGCAGTCATGAACAAGGTTAAAAGCAATCCTCTACCCATGCCAAGCCTGAGACCACCACCCTGAAAAGGATGACCTTTATCCTAGCCTCCAGAGCAGGAGCTGTACACACAGGTAAATTCCTCCGGGATGAAAAGCATTCTGTACAAGCAAAGTAGCATCACCAAGAGCTTCTGCCCACAAGCCTCTGGAGGCAATGCAGCAGAAAATCAGACCTAGCTTTGTGGGAGAACAGCTCCTTTAGAATGGAGACAGGATTGGGGCTTAAGAAAATTCAAAGCTAGCAGATTCCAAGGCCCTTTTCCAAAGCAACTTCAGCACCCAGACATCCACAGTCCTGCTGAATTAAATGAAGATCACCAGTGCATGTCCATAATATAAACACAGATGATTAAAGAGGCACAGCTTTCCAGAAGGATCCCTTATTCTATACTAATAATAGCTTGCTAGCATTTCTAAAGTGACATCAACTGGATTGCAAAGAAAATATTTTTCAGTGAAAATAACATACTCTAGAAAATAATGTTCCTAGAGGGAACTTTAAATTCACACCTCGTCTTGGTAAAACAGTTCCATATGGAAATACCCAAGTCACACACAGGCTCTGCAAACCCAGCTAGCAGGAAATTAGGTGATCTCTAAATCAGGCAGCAGACCTAAACTCATTGAAATTTGAGCCTGATACGCAGGGTTCACTTGACTGGAGCTGAGGTGTGACATGGGGTCCCAGTCTCTACCTCTGCTCAAGTCCTCTGCCA
The DNA here is from genome assembly GCA_013398075.1 of Notiomystis cincta. NCBI lineage: Eukaryota > Metazoa > Chordata > Aves > Passeriformes > Notiomystidae > Notiomystis > Notiomystis cincta. The sequence continues at coordinate 284,197 of VZRX01017106.1, read as the reverse complement.
GCGGCGGGGGTCCCTCACCTTCCCCGTCCTGGCAGCAGCCCAGGCAGGCTGGCTGCCCACAGAGGTGAGCTGTCCAGCCTTGCACACTGCACACAGGGGCCATTCCAGAGAGGAACAGCTCTTGCTTCTTCCTCCCCAACTGCAAACACTCACAGGACCAGTTGTCAAAAATGACCACTCAAAATGTACTGAGAATTTTTTCCCCTCATATAATTTATTCATGTTCTTCTGTAACCAAGGAAACAGAAGTGATTTTTCTCTTTCATCCAACATTTGCTCTTAAGGGTTGGGCTTTCTAAATCTGTGGGGTCTAAGAGCTGTTGAAAATGGAATGCCAGATTTCATCCAGAGAAAGCCAGCACTCCAGACACAGCAGCAGGACACCAGTCTCCTTTCTTTACCTTTATCCAGCACCTACCCTCTCCTATATTCCCTTACCATGAGCATTTCAAGTCCAAGCTCTCCAAGGCAGTGCTGTCTCTCACGAACATGCACTTTCAGTAGATACCTGGTAGCAATGGGCTTGGCTACTGCCCCTCTAGCCATGACATCTGCACTGACTCTTTTAGAAGGGCTCTGTCTCTTTTAAGTGCCTTTCTCCAAGGCAGTAATAAAGGGCTTATGGCAAATCCAGAGCAACAGCAAAGGAGTCCTGCTATGCTGTCCCAGCCTGGCTCTGCTCCTCATGCCAAACCAATATAACTTGACTGGCCTGAAACAGCAGCTGTGCCACTTCTGCATGGTGTTCCTCTTGGTTACCATTCCCCAAGTCCTACATGCGACTAATCTCCTGGACACTAACTCTTTCCCTCATTCCCCTCAACTCCTTTTCACTTGGACCTTTGGTGACTTGTTCTCATGCTTCACACACCTCCTCCCCTTCTGTGGTCAAAAAGCACCTGTTTTCAGTTCCTGTCATGCCCCAAATTTCTGAGGTGTGCTTCAGACAGCAGCCAACTCCCATCCTGTTTGCCTGGTGAACACGCCTCATTATGATGCCATCACATCCATCTCATTTTCCTGAAACTCACTCCCTTTATTCTAAACTATGCAGAGGACTGATGGATTTGAGAGGCCCCATCATCTGGATGTCACACCCAGAGAAAAAGAGGCCAAAATCCATCAACAGGATTTGAACTTCCAGTCCTCGGGAGCTTAAACTGAAAAAAGCAGAATCCGGCCCATTTGAGGCACTAACTCACTCGGTTCTCACTACTCAGCACTTGTGACGGCAGTAACTGGCAGTGGAATTGCTGCACAGTGTCATCCTCACGGAACATAGGGTACTCACCAATTAAATTGGTACCACTTCTGTGCTGCCATTAGGATGACTTATTTGTTTCTGATTAATTAGGTTTCAGCTTCTTCCTTTTTGGCATTGCGTTTTCCTCCTGTTCAGTCTATCTGGCCAGTCTAGGTCTGTGCTGGCACAGATCAGTCACTGCAATTCTGGATCAGAAATCTGTGCCTTTGATGAACCTGGCTTCTGGTTCCTGTCTGTTGTGGGGTATCATGAGCCACACAGACACTCAGGCTCACGCACACACATACAGTGCGAGAACCCTGCAATAGGAAAAGGGGGAAGAAAGCTGCTGTTATGAGGTTGGCCTCCTTTGGAACCACAGAGAGGTGCCAGCTAAAGGTCTCAGAAGCTCATCTGTCAGAGCAAAAAGAGCTACAGCAAACATTTGTCTCCTTGCTCATTTGAAGGCCTTGTTGTGGCTGGGGTGCTGGATCGTGGTGGGAGAAGGCTGGGAAGGAGGACAGAACCTAGTCTCCTGCAGCACAGTTGCACCTCTGCAGCCGGCAGCGGCACGACAGCCACGGACTGGGCCACAGGAGGCTTGGGCAGGTGAACCAGGCTGGGCCCGTGCAGCTGCTCAGCTGTCAGGGCACTTACACAGCAAGGAACAACCAGCAATGAGGAATCAAAACTCAAGAAGTTCTGTCAATGTAAGAGAGAGAAGAAACTGAGGCATTCCATATCATTCTGTGTGAAATTACTGAATGCCTTTTTTTTTTTTTTTTTTAAAACATATATGGGCGTCTCCATGC